>KZ308567.1:34804-53790 GCA_000376725.2 Ladona fulva | reverse complement strand
GGCAATGCCGAAGAAGATGATGGAAGGGAGACTGTATGCCAATAGACGGAAAGGAAGGCCCAGATTGAGATGGCTGGACGATACAGTTGAGGACCTGAAGAAGATGAAAGTGACAAACTGGAGACAGCTAGCCAGAGACAGAGAGAAGTGGAGGCTGATTGTGATGGAGGCCAAGGCTCACATAGGGCTGTAGCGCCGAAGAGAAGAAGAAGGTGGAACAGCACGTTTTATATGATAAAACTTCTGATTATGGTCAAAGAATCCATATGCTTATATGCTAGCAAGCACAGTATTCCGGAACTTGCACCAGAATATTAATCCGAAATCTCAGAATCCGACTCCGCCTCCGATAAAATCACCTCCGTAACATCCCTACTCTGAACCCCCGTAGAGAAATCCTGACCCTGATTTCACATATTCAAGTACTGCGCACTGTTCAACAACACCGACTGGAAATGCAACGCGGATAGAGCGAATGACACGGACGGCAAACCTTCCGATTTTAGGATTTAATTTTTTTCCCGACAATATGGGATGTTTCTAGCGTCCCAATCAGTCTTTGAATGCTCCACTGTTAAATATCACACCTTTCAAATTCAAGCAGCATAATGCAGGGTGCGAAAAAATGTTGAAAGTTATGACCGCTGCAAAAAGAAAGCCGAAAATCACAACTGCCCACTAATTTACTATTATAAATATATATTACAATTGTACTATTTAGAAAAAAACAATGTACAACTTTCAAAAATAACAAATCACATGTTCGAAAATATCTTTCATGGTTACGAAAGCCGATAAGGCGATACGATTTGCTAAAAAATGCTAAGACAAAAAGCAAGCGTCACAAAAATTATCTCCGAAGCAAGTTGGGAATCCTCGAAAGAAAGGAGATTAGAAGCTAGGTTGCGATTGCTTGATAAATTTAGAGAAAATATATTTGCGGAAGACGTAACTGGTATTATGCGACCCCCTTCTGCTACTTTCGGCCGATCCGACAAGGAGCATAAAATAAGAGAAATCGATGCGAAGACAAGTCGTGTTAGAGACTCATTCTTTCCGCGAACGATACGCGATAACAGTAAATGAAAGAGGTAATTCCATCTCTAGTCGTTTACACCCCCTGCCACACGCCGAAAGGCGGCATGTAGGGTATTTATGTAATGTAGATGAGCAAATAGGAATGATGAATTCTATTGTACATACGACGCCTTTTCAAAATAGATGACTTCAATATTCTCAAACTATGTAAGAAAGTATTTTAATGGAAATTTCTTTGATATGTAATTTGGTATTTTTTAAGATTATTAATAATTATTTTAATGAGTTCTACAAGTAGTTGTTGCTCCTTAAATTAACTTCAATTTTCGACAGCATATATAATTACCTAGAATTCTCGAATTGTTACTTTTCGACTTACGAAACTGGCAGTTTCAGCTTCTAATCCTAGAACCATGAATCATTGGATGAAACTGACACTTACAAACTGAGGCCTCCGGATATCCATACGGGTAACGCTCGACTTCGTTAAAAGCTTCGGGTTCGATTCCCGGTAAGGACCCACATGCGAAATGACCTCAGCTGTCGACGCACTTTCAAATTACTACCTCTATTAACCAACTGACCCTGGAAGCTGCCAGTGGTGTGAGGCAGGCTATGTATAAAGACAATTTCATATTCTTTACTTCACAATTAAGGATTGCGGGTAAATTCAAAATACATCAGTTACATTATCTAGCTTTGCCCTAGAAAAATAGTCTTCTCTTTTATAATTTTGCTCTAAAGCTGAAATTGCCTTAGAATTAAATTGCACATCGAATAGGACAGAAATGCACCGTCAGATGATAGATAATTGGAGGGTTGCTTATCTAGCAAATCTTAAAAGGGATCTGAATGTCATTTGAGGGAAGCCAGGGAGCAATTCTCTCATCACAGAAAGTTGTACTTATTTTGTCCTCAAGACAACGCCAATTTTTCAAAAGAAAAGGTTCCGACGGAGCAGAACGTCCAAGAAGTTGACTCTGCAGCACTTTCACTTTCACAACCTGAGCTCGGGAAAAAAGTAGAGTTGAGAGATCGTTACTGCGGAGGCCATGAAAAATTCCTGCCCCGTTACGCTGAAGGGCCCGAACATTCTTCAGGCCTTCCTTTTTGCCTCCTTTACATATTTCCTTGACAAGGCCATTCTCTTCGCCTTATTCTTTCCATCTGGCTGGAACCATTTCTCTTTCCTTTTAACTCGGTCCTTCCTGAGACCTCCCCCTCTGATATTCACCGAGAGAAATAGAATTTCCCGAATCACGTGACCGCTCCATCACCAAGGCTACCGCCGTTCCTTCTTTGAGTCGTTTCCTTCTTTTTCAATTCCCTCCGCAATTTCGACAATCTCTTGGCGGTTCTCTTTTAGCGTGGGTGTCAATTCGCCGAATTTCCCAGAATACGCCATTGTTCAACCAGCCGGGTATCAAGTTGCCCATGATTTTATTGAACGTATATATTCGTGGCATGGGAATCTGGAATGGAATGTATCGCGGCCACAAGGTATTTTTCGACGCCGTCGTTTCTCCTCCGCGAGTTCCTCAGGAATTAAATTCACAATTACAATAGTACCCCGCAAGCCGCCGTACATCGTATGGCAGGGGGTTGAAAACACCGAACCGATTGATATTTGGGTCTAAAGAGGGATATGGGGCATGGGTGTGACATCGTGTAATCGCGCACAGAAAAAGGAAGATCAACATACCTCGATATTAGTCTCCCAAGCAAAGCTAGGCTTCATATTTCAGACTGACATTCACTTCACTCGTACACACAACTGTTTACACAGAATATTGATCACAGTTAATACTACTTACTGGCTTTCGTACTCTCACACCACTCACTGTATTAAACTGTCACTTCCTTATTATGTCCCTTCTTGGTTACCACGAGGGAAGCAAGCCGGAATACACATGGTTGTCCTTGAAAAGACCCCTTCTGGTAGTAATGGGAAGCTCAGCTGCAATACCTCCAGTAGAATTGTCCCAAAAGTTTCTAGGGTAAATGCTTGCAATGTTTCCTTCAGCTGTGAATAACCTCTTGTCACGATTCTGGTGGTCGAAGAAGATCCTCTACCAACGTAGCAACGTTTGTGAGAAAGACCTTCTATCCCTCGGAGCCCAACACCATCGATATCGCAAGCAAACCTTTTTCAGCTGTATGCAAACCGGTATAAAGAACTCGCCTAGTACTTCCAATATACTCTCCCGCTTCTTCTTCTTCTAAACATCCATTCCGCGGACTGGGTCTGTCTAGAGAACTCGTTTCGAGGAAGCCTAAATAGATTTACCAGATACGAGGAGTTTTATTGCAAGTAAGGTAATTAGCTATGAATATCGAATATAATAATGTATGCTTTACGACGTAAACTTTAAATGTGATCGTTGACTGGGAAGAAACCACAATTCATTATTACGAATTTTTCAAAAAGAGTGCGATTGTCAAGGAAGTTAAGAAGTCCAACCTTGGATTTAATTTCTCCGTAGCTTTCACTGCGATCCAAATGACTAGTATTATTATAAAAAAATAATATAAAAAAATAATATATAAAAACATAGTATCAGGACGAAGAGATATTGCATTAACATGGTAGCCCAAGAGAAAGATTCGCACTGATCCATCTTTATGCAGTCTCTTTCTGCTACTGAAACGAGAGTTTTGTTGTGATTACTATAGACAAGCGCCGTTGCTGGGGATTCGTTTAATTCCATAGCGATCAAGTTTACCGCTCGCTCATATTTAAGTTGTAGGTTATGTTCGTTAAAAGGCAGGTCTATAATGCAGCCTTGGGTTAAAGTCAGTTATTTAATTGAAAATTCCTGCTCGTCCACCCCTGTTATTTTCATTGCTCTGGATGTAGTTATCGAATCATCGTGAAATAGATCTAGCTGCGTTTCTCGTAACAAGGGAATTGTATAAAATTGAAATGAGTGAAAATAAACCCATATGGGGAATATTTTATACCTACTAATATTAGTATGAGATACGTGGATGGATATGGCTGTGGAAATTAACTGAATTCTTTAACATTTATTCTTGTTTCACGCAATCGATATTTTAATTTACTCAAACTACGTTTATCCCGAGAAAGCTGGCGTATAAATTCATAATTTCAGGAGCATATTGGGTATATGTCGTTTATGAACCTCAATTTCCAATATACTGTAATTAGAAAGCCTAGCGTTGGCCTCAGGAGGTACCTTGGTGAGGTGTCCATTATATAAAGTGTATGATATTTTTATGATAAAGTAATAGGACCCATAAATAGGCATCAAAAGGGTGTCCTTTGCGAAAGTTGAAAAAAGTTAAGGGATAAGGGATTTGGTCGTCTCAGCGGATGGCAAAACAACTACTTACATACGTAAAATCACCACCTTTCGATAGGCTCACGTGCCTTAATATCCTTTAATAGTGCCATTTCTATCGTTTGCTGGTAATTTACCCCACCTTCAATATCCTTTAAAATCTTTTTCCCTGTCTTTTCCCATACATTCGACCCTCGATTACGTTCTTTAGCAACCCCTCTCCTCTCAATATTTGACTCTCCACTTTCCAGTCGCTCAATTTCCTCAAAATCCTCCAATCTTCACTAAAATGCGATGGAGATAAACTCTTACCCCTCTTCCAATCTCTGCCCATTCTGATTCGCCTTCCGCTATCCTCACTCACGCTGTTTCATTTAAGTACAAATCCGCCATATGGCGTATGGCAGGGTGTTTGAAACACCTAACCTACCAATAAGCTACCTGATTGTAATCCTAATACTATCAAAGTAACCAGTAATAGCTACAAGCTCTCCCTGAAATATCGCGGAATCTCTTTTTGCGTAATGGAGTAACGATGTCGCGTAATTCATCATGTAGAACGGTACTATTCAGGAAGAGCTTACGACTATACTTGGTTCTTCCGTCCTTAAAGAGTTTCCAAGCTAAGGATTTTGATCATACACAGTACACTGCAATCGTACCTTTAGACTCCCTCAACGTCACGAACCGCTCTACGATCTACTACGATCAACTTCAGGACCAATCTATTCTCGTGCGGATTCCAAACACAAAAGAAACACTCTTGCAACGGACTAACGAGCAAGAAAAAACTACCTCCTTGACTCTCGATTTACTACCCCTGAGAACGCGGTTGCATAGCCTTAATGTCCTATCAGCTGACGTCACTGTATCTTGAATGTGCATTTTAAACGATAAATTACGACTGAAAAGTATTATTTTATGTAGAAGGTGGTGGTTAAGTATGTGATTATGTGAGATGTAAAAAAATAAACTGTGAAAGATATGAGGTTTAAGGAGAGTCGGTAAATTTTATCTAACTCAAAGCAAAACCGATCCTTACCCGACTTGGACTCCTGGTTAGCATTACTATGCTCCCCAGAAAAATCTTTAGATGAGTCCGTGATTATGATATTTTTTCTAAGGGGGACAGAAAATATTGAATAACGGAAAATGAGTTCCTCATTTGCCCACTTTTTAGTGAACTCCGGAATGTAAATGTAGTAATAATTACCGTCTTTACGCCCTAAGTTCATATCATAAGAAACTGCATGGCCAAGGTAGTTGTAGGAAACAACATTTTCCAATTCATTTTACATTTACATTTAAACCTCGCAAGCCGCAAATGGCGCGTGGCAGGGGGTGTAAAAACGCCGATAATCTTCTCACACCCTATCATCACCCTATGATCATTGCCAGTGATCCTGCCATGGTATTTGATTTTATCTTTGCTGTTATGTTCCGGTCCCGTCAGACTATTTTCATGTCCGCTCCTACTCGGGATTTTTCCTAGGAAGCCAACCTATCGTGCAAAGTTGCCTAAACCCTTTTCTTTGTGTGTTATCCTTTAAGGGGGGTTCTCCTTCCACCATTTTGTACGATAGGTGCCACTATGGGGTCGTGGCTGTGAACGAATCCGCTTAGTCGGACGAAATCACGTGCCCTTGCCTACCAAACTCTCCAAGTCTCTCTACCAAGTCTCCCAAACTGCGTGGAGAAATAATTTTGTTGCTATGATTTCCTTGTAGGTAGCATTTTATTGGCATTTGTTAATGTACCTAGTATTCCAAAGATCATACTATGTAGTGGTTTAGTATTTGATTGAATTTATATTGACCACTTTAAAACCAAATATTGTTATTGCTGCACAACGTGGCACCTCCTGATGATTCTACCCACATTCAGAAATACTATAGAGTACTACTAATGTAATATCTCAACTGAAATTCCACCAGAAATCACATTTACATGATTAGCTCACGACCTGCAGTTTTTCGAGTGAAGAATGTGAGAGGTAATAATTTAATTAGTTAAGTCAATGACGATAGAGGAGATGGCATATCGAGGAAGGAAGATGACGCGAGCTGCATCCGGAATTAAATTCCGAAGACGAATCGCGCGAATTTCGCAGAACGTAAGCTAGTCAATACGGCATGATTAATGAAGGCCTCGCCCGGCACATCTGTAAGTCTAGGGCCAACATCTCCCGGCTTGTTTTTCTTTAATTAAATTTCATTTTTCTCTTTTTCTCAGATGGGGCCCGCCATCTAGAGCACAAACAGCTTTAATTAATGCCCGACTCCGTCATCTATGAGATGTAGTCGATATGAAGCGCTCGAAATGTCTAGTTGTAACAGATCCCGAAAATTCGAGTGGCGCCGCCATCGCTCTATTTCTTGAATGTTTTCTTCTCGGATCTCTTTCCGATAATAATGTTGTGTTTCAGGTAGCATGACATATTTAATGTTATGTTTAGTGTCTACATACTCATAAGCACTTCAAACTATGTTTAGATGACGTATAGATGGTATTTTTGGAACCGGTACCCTTTTCTCCCTTCGACATCTCATTTATTCAATTCTTGGCATTTGTTTTTTTTTTCCTTTCCCCTTATTTTAGAGGCATTATTTTTTCAACTTTCCTCATATATATTTCGTATTTAGATCCAATTAGGGACTTCGGTGTTTTCACAATTCCTACCATACGCCACAAGGCAGTAATGGCCATAAGAGTAAATATTTCATTTTTATTTACTCCTACGTTACGAAATATTCCCTTCAAATCAGCTACCTCTTGAAAATTTTAACGATCCGATTCCTTTTGGGTAAAATCTATTCTTTGGTCCCCGTCATTTCAAGTCCTTCTGTAATACGCCTACCATGTCAATGCCACCACTTCGTCTGTTTTTATATCCCAGGAGTTTTTACTTTAAGGATTCCGCTATATTTGGTAATAGATTACTTGAAGTGAAACCCGCCTTAATTCATTTTCTTCTCCCGGATATTCAACTCATCAATTCACTTTTTTAAATTTCCCTCTGCGAAGAATGCGATAGAAACGTCTTCGTAGTGGTCGGAATCGGCACCATCTAGTCCCCACTTAAAGGTTACCCATTTAATAAAACAAAAGGACATGTCAGTAAAAATTGGAAAAAGAAAGAGGAAACTACGTGTGAATAAAAAAAACCAAGTCAAAAGTTTAGGAAAAAAATTTCCACAGGAAGAAAGCACCCACCCCTGATATGAAAAACCTTCGAAATTTACTAATATCAACAGCTAGATTTCAAACCATAGATAATTATTTCTATGACTAGAAAAAAGGGAGAAGAACATTGACAAAAATCAAAATATATATATATGCGTCGGCGTGGAGAATCTTCCATCAATCCCAATGATGAATTCAAATGTTGCAAGCAAGCTTCAATATCCTGTAAGAGTGTAGTAATAACATACGCACATCGCAAGGAAGATAACAATGTACGCACATCTCAACTATATTGAGAACCTTACAATTAGCTGAGCCATATACGAATGATTACAGGGATGTGAAAATCATGGTCAGAACTCAGATGCTAAACAACAGTCGCGTAATATTAACGAACACGTTCAGCACTGTCTATAACAACCCTAGATCACAATTAATTAGCAAATAATGCTTCATTATATCTCATTAGTCTGCACTATCTACGCCGTTCCTCCCTCGAGGGGACTCATTCAGGGTGCACTCTCCATCCTTGAAACAGATCAGATGCCTTCGCGTCACGGAAAACATAGTCCCACCGTATATCGAACCCGGAAATGCTTTCCACAAAAATGGGTGTGCAATTCATAGCATACGCTTCCTCGCTGATAGGTCTTCTGCTTCTTCTCTATCTGTTTCTACTTCACCAGGGTCACTGAAACAGTACATGGAACCATAAAAAGCAAGCATCTCCTGCAATCGTGTCAGCTAACATTACGAATTCATTCTTCATTACGATAATTTCTTCAAAGGTATTCACTTTATTTCGCTGTATAAACGAAAGATGCGCATTTTATTTCAACGTTGAATTAAATTCTACGGATTCACGATTGTTCCAAGATGATTTATTTACAAAACAATGCATTGCAATCACTGCAAATTTCTGTTTTCCCAAGGGCCATCTGTAGCCCTGATGGTCAATTAATTGGAACAAGCCGTACTCTCAGACCTCTATAAACTGTGGGAGCCAGTATTAGTAGCATTGATAAAAGTGCTTCGACAGCTGAGGTAATTTCACACGTACGCCCTCACCGGGTGTCGAACCCGGGGCCGCATTCACCGAAGTCGAACGCGTTGCCCACTCGGCTATCCGAGAGCCCATAAAGAGCCAGTACTCTCCGACCACATAATTATAAATATCTATAGTTTGGAGATAATCAAGTAAAGTAAGAAGATTGGATACTCTAAGAGAGTGTCCTTCAACGAATCATTGGTGGGTTGCAAACATGTCAATCCACCGTGAAACCAGGGTCACGATGCTTTGGCTGCTGGCGAGAGAGTCGAGAAAACTCAGGAAAAAAATATATATATCCTCAATTCCCTTAAGAGAGTCTTTAAGGCATCGAACCTTTTGTGATTGGCAATCTTCCCTTTGAGCCGGGTAAGATTACAGGAACTCAGTCTCCTCCTAAAGAAACTTATTTCGCAAAGATTGCCGCGCATGGCGTGTTTCCTTTAAGGATAACATAAAGGTTTTCGATTTTCGATGATGGGTCTTTGATACGTCTGGTTTAATTGCCATAGATAAAGGAGAGCTCTCGAAATTAGCAATGTAATACAAATGGAGAAGGAGCATTTTTTCGAACATTTATTTATAATATAAACAGAAGATGTAGGTATTTTTCATCGTCTAATAACGACCACTTTATACATATACATTTCCTTGAATAATTTGAATGATTCCTATAGCAACGACAATAAGTTGCTTCACGTTGAAAATTATTCGAGTGCTAATTTATATTTAACCCATATATTTATTAATATATAATCATCATTATAATTAGAGCAACTTGGTTCCTAAGCTAGCTCAGGATGTCGTCCAAGGGTCCATCCTTGAATGAAGATTTCTGGGCTAATAACCCCCTCCGTCTTAAAGTGTCACATGGAGCTTCATACCCTCTTCACAAAGCTGTCGCAAAATCCCATAAGCCCTTAAGGTTTTTAACCACAATAACTGCTTTTGTTTCCGCTAATTTTATTTCTTGCCGCAACGGTTTTGTAGTAAATTTTAAACGGGAAACTTTGATAGATTAAAATATGAATCAATATCTATTAACCAACAACAACGCTAGAAGATTTAAAATAACATTTAATTTACTTTACAGTCACTCTATTCTAATTTCAGTTACTGACCTGAAGACGCCTAAGCAGAATTCCAAAATTGTGCCACCTGGCTATATGCTCCATCGGTGTTTTCCCAACATTTAAACTTACGAATAAAAATAAAATCTTCTGGAAAGCTATGGCCGTTTTATATATTTTACCTCAAGATCTTGCCTAGTATTAGAGGAAAATATCTCTATAATTCAGTAAAATTGAATAACGGTAACAGAGTTACCTCATGAAGCACTTTAAAAGAATTCCTTAAAATGAATATTTTTTAGTGAGAGAGCTCAAATTTTCAACTTCTTGCATATCCTTGTGTTGTAATACCAACAGTTCAGTACCATTAAATTGGCTCCTCATCCCTATCGGCCTCGTGGCCTAACGGATAAGGCGTCGGACTTCGGATCCGAAGATTGCAGGTTCGAATCCTGCCGGGGTCGAATTTTTTACTCCATGAAGAAGAGGATATTAAATCGAATTCAATTTCAACCTTCCAGGAAAAACTATTTCTCCGTAAACCATGTTATAATTTAGCTTGAGTGATCCTAGAACAACGAAGCGAAATCGAGCAAAACTACTTCATTCATTACATCAAAAGATCTGTAAGATGGTATTGAAAAAGTTAATGTTAGTGTATTATTAAGTAAAATCTTGTAGCAATTTCCAGCATTTTTCAGTCACAATATTACTTTTTGAAGGAATATTTTTCCTCCGCTTTTCGTTTACGATTTCCTTTAAACTGTTACATTTTTACGGCAAACTGACTGCTGCAGTTTTAAATACTAGTAAGAGCAACCAAATTGATGCTGTACAGCCGATTTACATCTACATAAATTCTAAAGTAGTCGCTACAGAACGAAAAATCAATCGATAATCTAAAACTTTCAATCGATATCTTTTGACGAACTATACTTAGGGTTTAATATTCAGATTTGACACTTCAAATGACAAAACCATGATACACACCAGGAAATCAATATACCTTGATAGCTAGCAAGTATTATGTTAGATGTATCTTTTATTTAAGTTATAACTAAATAGAGAAAGATCTCTTATTATCTTTAGTCTCAGTCTTGCTCGTGGATATGAAAGCTACTGAGGTATGAGCGATGCTGAATAACAGCATGGTAATTAAGTATTCCCCTTATGCAATGTTACAAATAGTGTTAATCGTCGAGTCATTTTGCTTCACGTAGACTAGTTATGTTTATAGCATTTTGGCTCAGTGAGAAATGAAAGGGCAAGGGCTACCTCACTC
This sequence comes from Ladona fulva, assembly GCA_000376725.2. Classification (NCBI taxonomy): domain Eukaryota; kingdom Metazoa; phylum Arthropoda; class Insecta; order Odonata; family Libellulidae; genus Ladona; species Ladona fulva. The sequence goes on along the minus strand of KZ308567.1, from coordinate 42,867 downwards.
CTCATCTTGCCTAGTAAGCCTCATTTTCCCTTCCTAGATCTTCGTAGCTGATGGTGGAGGGGATGAGGTCCCAACCGGCCTTCGGGCTAAATACTTAATAGATGTAACGCATTTCCTTTGGCAGAGCCTTCCAATTTTATAATTCAACGGCACAGTGTCGAACATCGGGATACGCTAAACCATAAGTTCGCAGGTTTAGAAGACGACATATTTTGCGAAAACAATTTCTCTCCAGCACGTTATTGTTAGTCGCATGGAACTGTTTTGCAAAAACAATGTATAATACGACATTCGAAGAATATTAAACCCTCGCACGTCAGGCGGCATACCAAGAGCTTATTCACGCGACTCCGCAGTGTCGCGGCATACCCTTTCACCATCCACTTGTTTTCGACAAAAATCTGAGCTTTTCATCGTGTATTAATTTCAAACCCCGGCTTGGAAAATGATAAAAATCCGCGGGGCCGTTCCGGAAGGGAGGAAACAACCCTTTTAGAAATTAGAGACATAAATTACATCAATTAGAGAGAATAATCCGTTCGAGAACGAACCTCAACGCCACCACGCGCGCATCCCTCAGAATCCCCCGTGTAATTCACTTCCGCTAATCCATTTTCTTCCGCGCTCTCCACGAAAAAAAAACAACTCTTTGGAAACCTGGCCTCGCTCGTTCCCCGCCCATTATCCTTTGTCCCTCGCCTACGCCCGGTCTCCCACGCGAACCTCCAGGAAACGGTTGCGGATTTCGTGAACAGCCGCCAGGGGGCAACTCCTTTCTCTTTAGGACGGATCCGCCGCCACCGTTACAACCTCCGACCTTTTGATAACAACTCCCATCTCGACTTCCTCCTGCAGATTCCGAGTATCAGGAAGATGTTCGGGATCATCTCGCACCCTCATTAGAGATATAAGCTCCTTCCTACCTTTGGAACGTTTAATAATAGCTCGGAGCAAGGCTCTTTAAAGCAGGGCCGGTTTTATCACTTGGTGAATCCCAGGCAATCTCCTCATAGGGTTTGGACTAAATAGCGTTCGATTTTCGAAGCTGGTCTTCAAAAATATATGTGGTTGGAAAATCGCAATTGTAATCTATTATAATTATTATTTATTGCTGAAATTAAATAATTATATACGTGAGGTCATGGAATCCAACCATGAATACGGTGTAGAAATTGTAATTTATGTGAGTCTATATAACTATAGACATAATATATTGAATTCCTTAATTAACGTAAAACAATGAGATGATTTTACGTTTACATCTGTTCCTAGGATATTTTACAGAGCTTCAGGAATTTGAATTTGTTTTAAGTGATTTTACCGTGCTTTTACAACCAATTTAGTGATTTATCTATAGAGCATTCTACATTAAATAGATCTAAAACTTGCGCCAGCGCTATTTTGTACCCGGAGTTATTGACAACTTATCCTAGTCACACCTCTTTCAAATCGTAAGTGTTTCTACATAGCACGTTTATAATTTCACTGTTTTACGTTATTAAGACCTATCAAAAAGGCATCCCAGAAGGAACTGATAGTATTCTTTAATTAACTATTATTATGTACCATTTTAATATGTTAACATTAATGAATATCTTACGGATGATGTAACTATGTTAAATTTTAAATGCCTTTCTTTAATGAATAACTGTGCAAGATGTTATCTTTTGATGTATAACTTACCTAAAGGATCTTTTAACTTTTCAACGGATTTAGGTTCTAAGCATTTTATTATAAATTCAATTTTATATCCACTTGTAACCTATCGTAAATTGAGTGTGGTTATTACAATACAAGAACAATAAAATGAGAGCCTATAGTTAAAACCTGAAAATGGTGCAAAATGACCTCAGCTGTCGACACATGTTGAAACCACTACTACTACTGATGGTTAACTTAATATGTATATGAAACGCATTGCTTAAGGGAGGTTTTTGGAGGGGTTTCCCTCCTGCCTTTGGGCGAATGCCAGGCAATTATAATCTAACTTAATTTTCATGTTATACTCACCTCCAGCGTTGCTACCTGGCCAGAATACAACGTATTTACAAATAAATAAAGAGTAAACACTATAGAGACAAAAGGTGCTATATTCGATATCAGTAACCAAAATTATGCATTGAGGGGCCAATTAAAAACACATTAACTGCATTTCCTAATAGGATAGAAGTATAAAATTGAAAGGTTCGTAAGAAGGCCAAATTGACCATGAAAATTTCTCGTTGCTTGTAGAAAAGTATCCTAGTATCGACTGTAGACGATTTAGATAAACTTACACATGAAAGGCGTGTAAAATTCTTCTAATTTTTTTGCATGCTTTTATGTAGACATTGGAAATAATGGTCCAAGGAAGACGAGACGAGTACCAAAAGAAACGAAGTTGAACTTGACTTGGTCCTCATTTCGGTCGTGAAATATTGTTTCAGATACGAAATTGCAAGAATTCGGATGAAATAAGAGGAAATATTGTGCAATCATTGGCTACGTAGCGAAATAATTAATCCGTCCTCTTTACGACTAAGGTGATTGTTGAATCCGAGCTAATAATGGTTAATTAAACAACAAGAATATATCGCGAATTTATTCCAAAACGAAATCTATGGAAGAGGATAATCGTCTTTCTGAAAAGGATGCTAACTCCTGTGATTCTAGAATTTGCTATTATGATAAACCATTTCCAGAGACAAACTTACGTTCAAGTAAAATTGATTTTTAATGAGCTCGATTTTATTACGGAGTAAGATTTGTAATTTTGGCACGGCCAAGGAGGCGAGTTACGTAAACAAATTTATCAGCGTTCATCTCTTTTCTTTAAAATGGAACATTTTGGGAGACAAACAGATTTTTATCCCAAATGAGTTTTCTGTGCTGTGAGTTCTTGTATTCTCTATTCTAATGTATTGGAAAGTATTAAATAGAAATTAAAGCCTTATTTTTGAGCTTTTCTGAAAGTTTTCTATTGACTCCAACATTATAACTGCAAGAATATTGCTACATATGAGCAAGTTCAATGAGATGTATGCAGAATCAATCATCATCCAGCGATTATACATACATACACACGCCTTTATTGGGCGAAATTGGGACTAATAAGTCCCATCTTCCATTATCATCTTATTCATAATCTGAAAAAGTAATGTAAATGATGGGGTCCAAATTCTTGCTAGGAAATTAGTAAAATAATGGCAGGTTTGCAAATAATCGGTGGGTATATAAATTACTGTTATTTTATTTATTTCCCAATACCCCCACAAACATCCATTTACCGGACAATTATATCGGTAGGCTTAAACAATAACAACGGACGAACACACAACCTTTCCCTGACAGAAAAAAATCCAACTAGCCGGGATCCGAACCCGGAACCTTTTGGTTGGAGCGCTATCACGCTATGTGGACATTTGATAAAAAAGAAGAGATTGGGATTTTCATAAGAGTCAACAATTCCGGTAGTGTTGGAATTAGTTTTATTGGTGCCTCGACAGCTAAAGTAATTTGCAACAGTCACTGAATCCAGATTTTAATACCTCAGATAACATCTAACCCAATATGTGTACCTCTCGTCAATTATAAAAGGAACAATATGAATTTTGGCAAAATTTTTACGTCATAAAAAAGTCTCTAGATGACTCTATTAAAAAATATAATGGGAAATTGGAAGAAATCGTTAAGGTTCTGAGGAAAAGGAAAAGAAACAATCGATATTATGTAAAAATACCAGCCTTAGGAAGCGAAAGGTCCTGCTGCCATATCTTGATGTGATATTGATCATTAGTCTTTCGGTACGGTATGGAGAAACATGTGTCTTTTATACACTTTTATTTCAGACTTGTTCATAGCTGTGATGATATGAACCCTACTGAGGTATGAGCAATGCTGAATAATGGCATTAATTAAAGTTTCTCCTTGTGCAATCTTTCGAAAAGTGCTAGTCGTGTAGTCATTGTGCTTCACTTGTGTGGGCTCGTTCTGCTTATAGCATTTTGGCTCATTTGGGAATGCAAGGGCAATCTACCTCGCCTAGTAAGCCTCATTTCCCTCTTCATGGCTGATCGTAGAGGGGATGAGGTGTCAACCTGCCTTCGGGCTGAATATTTTACAGCCAAGAAGTGAAAAATTGTTCCGTAGGAATCAAAGTTTAGAAAGCAAGAATTGATTGGATGACTTGCTGCAAAATAAGTTAGCAAATAGTATCGACGTACACGGTGTACATACGTCGAAAAATTTCCGAACAAAGCTTTGGATCAGCAAAACCGGAGGGGAATCGCATACCAAACGTCGTTTGTCTTTTCGCACGTCATATCCGGTGATGAAAGGGGGATCATGGGATAGCTTGCTTTCTGTCCATTTCAGTCCCTACCGTCCCTACTCACTCGTTTCGCCTCGTGGCAGGATAAACTGAGTTAGCGCAGTTGACTATCGACGTTCAAATCCTGTGAAGGTGCTTTCGTGTATATATATGTAAATATACATGGATCAAACGCATGCCTGGGTACGATATGCGGAGAATGGTGTGGTGGATATAGTTTTCATATAGGAAATAGAGAAATTTGTTTCCAAAAACATATAGAAAAGTCCGTATTTAGTGTGGTGGCCCTCGAAACGCTCGAAAGAGCATGCTGGGATAAGGAAATCCTTAACACACGAGGGCTACCATACGGCGGTGATCTTGGAAGTTGGAGGTAAATAATAGCTTAGTTTAACGATGTTGTGCAATATTTTGGTTTTATCCAAAGAAAATTGAAATAAGGCAATTTTGATAGGCGAAGGTATTCGAGAAAATCCGGGGCTCTACCAGTGTTGCAATGCGAGAACCAGGTAAGCTAGCGGTTATAAATATCATTTCTTTGTTGATTTGATGTCATTAATTTAATACTCTGTATGAATGATTCGCAGGAAGTTGATTATAGAGAAAAATACAATAGGGTTACTAAAAAGCTAAAGTTGGCACTAGCGGAAGTGGACGACCTCAGAAAGCAGAAATCTGTGCAAGCGGACGAAAAAGATGAATTAAAGAATGACCGAAAGAAGCTCTTGGAGCTAAAGAAGCTAAGCTAAGCTCCAAGAAGCTATGATTGAAGAATTTAAGGATATGCGTCGAGGTAAATCTCATTCAATCATTTCGCGATCTACGAGAGGCGTCAACCATGCGATATAAAGAGATAATCGCTAGTACAGATATTATGTATGAATATTTGGTGTTTATACATCCCCTGCCATACGCCAATCGGCGGCACGCGAGGTAAAATTCTAAATTTCCTTCGTGGCAGGTTTCACGTAAAATTTAAATGATTTTACTTCTAGAAATACCTAAGCCGCAAGGAACTGTGCCAGTTGCATTAATCAATTTGGGGTACGAAGAAAATACTCCCGCAAATGAAGTATTTCCGGGAAATTTCATTGCGGTGGAAACGGAAGAAGTGATCGAGCAGGTTGAAATTAATGTAAGTTTATCTGTCTTATGTGCACTAAGGTAGTACGGCCAGCTTATCGTGATTTGGAGATAGTAGTTGCTTTTATGGCGGAAAGATTTTCGTATGTTTGGCTAGACCTGTTGACCGTTGAGCTGTTTCGTTAATTTCTACTCATGCGAATAATAATTTGCAGGATTATATACTTTTGAAGTAGCCTATAAATTAAACTTTTTCATCGCCGTATATGTTATGCGCTACAGTATCTCACTTTTAAGAAAGCTATCCTTATCTATTATGTTATTTCAGATTAATGAATACATTCCCTGGGCCAGAAGTCAGACGACGAAGATACAACTACCAATCCATGTCCTAAAAATGATTCAACTGCGGAATAAAACCCGCAGGAGATGGCAACGTGATAGGACAGAGGACCTCAAAAGTTTATTAAATAAACAAAATAGTGCTGTCAGAGAAGCCATTGATGAGGTCCACGCTGACTTCTGGGAAAGGTCCATCGACAAGACGATGGAAGACCCCCAGGGAACTTGGAAGCTTGCTGCACAATACAAAGGGCAACAGAAAAGGCACCCTCCAATCAAGATAGGGCCCTCCTCATATGCTTGCAGCCATCAGGAGAAGGCAGAGGCCATGGCAGAACACCTTTGCGAGGTGTTCTGCCATTGCCAAGGTGTTCTATTCATTACTAACATATTTATTTATTTATTGGATTATTTATTTGGCTTTTTTTAGTTTTCATTTGATAGTTGATGTTTTTATGATATTATTTTTACTATATCTGGACCATGCGCCTTGTCGTAGTGTTTTATGTACTTTTGTATATCTATTTTTTTTCTCTCTAAATGCAGATCGAGTTGGACCCCGAGGGTCGGGTTTTGGACTCCTCAGACGATATTTCTTTTTTCGAAATAAATGAGCCACTTGAGCGCCAAAAATGTTGTCCTCTCATTTCTTTTTGTAATACCACCGAGATCAATTGCGACAATTTATATATTTTTTAACTAGATACGTGATATTTTACTTTGTACAATAATTAAGTCAGTCCAGTGGATAAAGTCTTTTAGACCGGGAGCCACTGCTCTAATTATATCCGGCTCCGCCGGAGAGAACACGTTTCCGTTTCCCTGAAGATGGCTGCGAAGTATGCGGCCGAAACGTCGGTGGAAATCGACCCTATCACCCGGCTGATTACCCTAAGAGACTTTCTACATTCCAACACTCAATTGCTTCACCACTTAAAGGAGTTTGACGTTAAATGTTCAGATTTTCATACTATTCTAAGCAAAGTTCCTCAATCTGTTTTCACCGATAACGAGACGCACTCAATTGTCGCACGCGCTCTAAAGTCTAGAAAAAATCTTCTTTACCCATTGGCGTTAGGATTCAGAATTGTCAGTCGTTCGGATTTTGGCGGGTTTCTCCCGACACTAAGAAGTATTTCCCATCTTATTATCTGAATGTCAAGCTGTTAATTATCATACATCTTTAAACAATGATGCAGCGCCTCATAGAATATTAAGCTTCACATCTTTTTAAAACTCTTCAGTCGACAACTTTGTAGTCGAAACACGCATTTGACGTGTATTTTCAGCAAGTACTGCTGAAATATGTTATTTTCTTCCTTATTGCTAGTTGGTATCCATTGACGACCTAAATCTTCTTCATGGAAAAGGGTTTTAGGTACTTGGCACGATAAGGCGTGCACCTAGGAAAATTCCCAAGGAGAAATCAGTCATGCTTTGGTCACCATGCGGAGCGGACGTGTTTTTCGGTAGCTCGAGTGGTGTTCGTTAAGTCCATAGGATTTGGAATTTCGCAAATTTGGATACTTAGTGAGTGTGTTTCTGATAAGTGTGTGTCCCCCTATATTCTCAGCAACATGGCTGATAGTGTTATTCGCCGTAAGAAAGGTGCTAAAGAAGAATCTGATTCTCCTGATATCGCAACTGTCATTGAAATGCTGAAGGAAGCCAAGAAAGAGAGGGAGCGCCTGGAAAGTGACTTTAATAAATCCTTTGACTTTGTGCATAAAAAAATTGATGACCAGAAGGTAATGTTAGAAAATCATTGTACTAAAGTGGACAATTATATAGAAATAATTGAACGTGTAATGCAGGAGAACATTCAACTGAAAGATCGGGTGGCGCTTCTAGAAAAACGATTAGATGACAGTGAACAAGTGTCGCGTTCAAATATTCTCGAAATACAAGGTATACCTCTTGTTCCAAACGAGAATGTCCTTGAAATCATTAAAAAGGTTGGTTCTGCGCTTGATGTTCAAATTGGGGACGAAATGGTAGACACATGTTATCGAGTGAGAAAGAAGGATCCGACCAGTAAACAACCAGCGACTATCGTCGTCAAATTCGTTCGAAAAGCAATCAAGGATGAAGTTATGAGGATGAGAAGAGTCAAAAGGACATTTTCGACCCGTCATTTGGGTCTTGCAGATGACGCACCAGTCTACATAAATGAGAGTCTTTCCTTTGGAAGGAGAAGACTGTTTGCCAAGGCGCGCGAGCTTAAGAAAAGCAGAGGCTTTAAGTACTTATGGATAAGAGACGGTAAAATTTTAATGAGGAAGAAAGAGAATGACCCTGTCATTCACATAAATTTTGTCGATGATTTTCT
>KZ308567.1:13325-29683 GCA_000376725.2 Ladona fulva | reverse complement strand
TTTTGCCAAACACCTTTTAAATTTCAATCATACCAGCAATTTTGAACCGAAAATCCTCCACATAGAGACAGAGGACCCTAGGTTAGACTTACTGGAACAGATAGAATTTTAAAATACGATAAATTAACGAACGGAAATATTTTAAATGGGTACCTGTTTACTTTCTATTCCCCTTTGTTGGACATAAGTGACATGTATGACTGATTGTTTGCGAATTTTACCTATTTGTTTACGTCCTGATTGTATTGACAAGGCTATTTTCCGGCCGTATTTCTTTATTTTATCAGAAATCTGTAAACAGCTTTTAACTTCAACCCAACCTGATTGCTCACAAACAACCTATTTCCCCTACACCCCCCCTACCAAAACTCCCCTTCTCACATCTAACTATTTTACCCTCTCCCCCAACACCTCCTATCACCCCCTCTTCAAAGTGTATATAAGGAACACGGTAATCTTTTTCTTTACCTGATGATGTTGCACTGCAACGAAACCCGGGTCGTTGTTAATAAATGTATGTGGAAGTTACAAAGTTCTTTTCTCTGCTATCAGTACGGAAGAACAATTACTGCCTCCCTGCCCCCAATAACAGCACCCCCGGTGACCGAAGCAGAGATCGACGCTCTGGTGGAAAAACTCACAACAGCAGTGCAGCAAGCAACCGAAGAATACATTCCCTGGGCCAGAAGTCAGACGACGAAGATACAACTACCAATCCATGTCCTAAAAATGATTCAACTGCGGAATAAAACCCGCAGGAGATGGCAACGTGATAGGACAGAGGACCTCAAAAGTTTATTAAATAAACAAAATAGTGCTGTCAGAGAAGCCATTGATGAGGTCCACGCTGACTTCTGGGAAAGGTCCATCGACAAGACGATGGAAGACCCCCAGGGAACTTGGAAGCTTGCTGCACAATACAAAGGGCAACAGAAAAGGCACCCTCCAATCAAGATAGGGCCCTCCTCATATGCTTGCAGCCATCAGGAGAAGGCAGAGGCCATGGCAGAACACCTTTGCGAGGTGTTCTGCCATTGCCAAGGTGTTCTATTCATTACTAACATATTTATTTATTTATTGGATTATTTATTTGGCTTTTTTTAGTTTTCATTTGATAGTTGATGTTTTTATGATATTATTTTTACTATATCTGGACCATGCGCCTTGTCGTAGTGTTTTATGTACTTTTGTATATCTATTTTTTTNCCTGAGAGTCATTCTTCCTCATTTCACGTTAAATCCCATGTATACTGGGCCTTTTAATAGTGTAAACAGAAATCCCAGCTTTGAATTTTAAGTGTAGCTTACAATACATTGATTTATTTCTTCTTATTTCAGGTAAACTAAGATGGAGATAGGAGCTTCAGAGTATTTGGCAGAAAATATTGCCGATTTGAGAAAATATGCCAAGAAAATAAATTCCTATGTTTAACTCTCCATTTAAATTAGTATATAATAAACAATTAAATGAGCTTTGTGTTTTTACTGAGAATTATTCCCTAAATACCAACCAAGAATGTTGATGAAACCTATAGAAATTATAGTAACGACTGCTAATAGCAAATAAAAATACATGCGAGAAACCAACAGGATTTTATTTTTAACCAACAGGATATCGTTTTAAACCAAAAAGATTTTCTTTAAAACCAATAGATTTTATTCAAAACCAACAAGTATATATGCGGGAAACAAATAGGACATTAATGGATACCAATAAGAATGTACGAACAAACCATTCAAACGTTGGAAACCAACAGCCAAACCATTAATGTTTTCTGTTGGTTTCCAGTATACTTCTTATTGGTTGTATTTGAAGGTGGATATTGAAAAATTATATTGGAAATCAACAGAAATTTCCAGTAGGGGTGATACATTTTCGATGAAATGAAAACCTTCTGCCTTTAGGAAGCAAAATTTATGAAGATATGGTTACTGTGTAATATATCTGAAAATTGCATCGATTATTAGGATAGGTGAAAAGCTTAACCTAACAGTTCCGTTCGAGGGATTCAAAAGAGGTTTCTTAGCCAACAAGTTGAGGAATTTGTATCTAAGCGAAGAGTGAAGAGGAGTTACAGATGTCGAGTCCTAGTAGGCAGAGATTCTTCAATACCAGAGAATTCAGCAGCGTTTCGTGAAGTGGATCTGTTACATATGAAACTGGGAATACACTGAAGAAAAATACCCTCAGCTACGTGAGAAACTCAACCTTCCCCTCCTTGAGTCAAGGAGGAAAGCTGCNTTTGACGTGTATTTTCAGCAAGTACTGCTGAAATATGTTATTTTCTTCCTTATTGCTAGTTGGTATCCATTGACGACCTAAATCTTCTTCATGGAAAAGGGTTTTAGGTACTTGGCACGATAAGGCGTGCACCTAGGAAAATTCCCAAGGAGAAATGGACGTGAAAAAAGTCTGACGGAACCGGGACCTCCATCAGACTTTTTTCACGTCCGTTTAATCTTCTTCATTTGAACACTTTCAATGTTTCTGTGGCGACTCTCGATTAGTTTCTTGCTGCTTTTTCTTGTTTAGTTCGCTGGGCCTACTTGGTCTCTTAATGTTTTACACTAAATTTGGTCTTTCAGCAAATTGGTTTATCGTATGGGTCTTCCAAATATTTCTACTTGTCATACGCTTCATATTTCCCGGTTTTCGACCGAATTAATTTTTTTCGTGACCTTTTTCTTGTGATTGATCCGTGTTACGTTCGGTTTTAAACTTTCTACACGTTAACAAAGTTGTCCACGTTTTACAAATTTTTTTAATTCCTCGCGAGTAATACCGTTTTCCCTAGTAAACTGTCATTACGGAGACTTTTCACTCGGCACATACATACACAAAAAATACATTTTAGACTTGGATGGCTTTTTTATTTTAAGTTAAACCATTAATTTTACTAATTTTATACCTAGTATCAAAAGACATATTTTAGTATCCTATATTTCTTTAGTTTCTACTCTGTTTTTACATTGATAAATATTTTATATTATATAATGTATTACTATAGATTTCCCTTTACAATATGTTAACAATGTTTAACTATGTGCTGTAATATATGTAAACTTTTATATATTTTTTTCTTTTAAATCCTTTTTTAATATTGAAATGTTTAATTGTTTTCACATAGTTACAAGCCAAATAACGTATAGCGGAAAATGACATATTAGTTTCTTTATACTGAAATGTATTTTAAATTGCATTTCAATTATGTTAACATTGTAGTTTAAATTTCTTCAGTGTTACCTGAAATCTTTATAGTATGTTAACGCATGAAACACTGGGTATCTATTATATAATTTTGAAGCCTTCCTCAAATTGCTATTATATTTTTTACTTTTTACAATTTCTGATATAAAATGTAGTAAGGTATTTGACCGTAATAAAGAGTATTATTATTATTAATTTGGTGTTTCTATTCTTTAAAACCTCATTTTAAGACAGCTATCTTAGCAATTTGACTTGAAAAGATTTTCTGTTCTAACCTTATTATCTTCTTTGAGATTCGTTCGTTAGTGATTCAACCTCCATATCTCAATCTCTTGGAGGGAAAAAAATACCAACACCTCACAAAGGCGGCTTTTAGCTCTCCAATTATTCATACCTTCGCTTAAACGTTTCTACCCAAATAAAGAGCAAAATAAACGTTCACTGTGCTTACTTTAAGCAATGGATTTTAGCCTAGGCAACGGGTAAACAAAGTATTTATATGATTCAACTGTCAGCTAAAGTGGTCATCACGTGGTAAGAGATACGAAGGTGCCAAACTAGGTAAGAAAATCCCTAAACGCAGGTGAGATCAACGGTTATTATTCAGGATTACTTCAAGCATAGTTTTTGGGCATTATTTAGGTGTATGAGTTTTGAGATTATGAAGCAGGTCCGCGGCACCTTCCCACCAATATTTCGTTAAGATCTTCCCTCGGAGCACCGTGGGGGATAAAACAAATCCCAACCTTTCTAACTGAAGGCCAAATCCTTTTCCCAAGTCCTTTGATACGGACAATGAAAGCTTCCTGTTAAGCTAATTAAGTTCCAGAAGAAGGAAGAAAAGGAAATCCTTGAGGAACCCGTTCACATTCTAATGTACAGTAATTGAACGAACCCTGCGTACTACACTCGGATATAATATAATCTGCGGAAGACGTAATAACATTTTATGACGACTCTCTCTCTCTCCCTTGGTGAGAAAGACGAAAAATCTGGCGGCGAGGAAAAGCTATACTACGGTTAAAAAAATTGGCATGAGTTTCAAAAAGACGGCTGAAAAATTGATGTAACAAAAAATCGATATATATATANCTGTGGAAAAACAGATAATGCAGTATTCTAGCTTGATTCCTTTTTTTTTGATTCCTTATAGATTTCACTCTCAAAGATGGACCTTGCTCATTTGAAGTGGAAAAATGGACACCACCTTCGGCCAATTTTTTCTTTCATAAAGTAATGAGTTGTTGTATTTTATTACAACACATCTAAGTGGGTTTTTCCTGTATGTGTTATATAATAAATAATAATAATAATACCACTTGTACTGTAAAGGGTTATCTGTAGTCTCTTGCACACTAAATTTCCCTAACGGCAATTGTTTGGGTACGATACCTCAATAGGCTAGAGCAGTCACCAGGAAAGCGGAAAACCCGGGTTCGAGCCCCGTCCAGTCAGAAATTTTCGCGTCAGTTTCTCCTTGGAAAAAACCATAAATTTGCTGGTCTCTTTATATAAATTGAACCTCTTGATTATTATCAGATCATTCGTCATCTACAAAAGTAAACTTTTCAAACGATATTCGAATAATATTACAAAAGTTTCAAGCAAAATTCCAATGTGTTAATACTCCATCGAAATTGAGAGGGTGCGAAAACGGTACGTTTAGACCAAGTACCATTCTATGATGCTCTTATACCTAGAAAAGCAAGAGTTACGCAAATGCTATGAGACACAAGTTTGGAATCCTTAAAAGAAATGAGATAAGAAGATAGGCTACCATTCCTTGATAAGTTCACAGTACATTTGAGGAAGACGTAATCGGTATTATGCGACTCCCTGCAACTTCAGCCGATCCGACAATGAGTGCAAATAAGAGAAATATATGCGAGGACAAGTCGTTTTCAGGACTCATTCTTTCCGTGAACGATACGCCATGACAATAAGCTAAAGAGGTGACTCGAACGCTTGGTGTTTACACCCCCTGCCACACTCCTAAAGGCGGCTTTCAGGGTATTTATGTAGATGTATGGTGGGAGAAATAACTTACACAACATAACAACAACACAGGCGTTACACAAAATTCTTTTTGTGTTACGCCTTGCCTGATGATGAACATGTAATGTTCGAGACCGGTCGTTATAAATACCTTTTTTGTGGAATTTGTGCTAAGTTATTTCTCCCACCATATAGGATGGAATTCCACCAAGTTAAGGCTTCGTCGATTGATCTATGTAGATGTCTGAATGGTACGGTATTGTGTCTCTGTAAATAGCTACTAGCCATTGTGTCGTTGAATTTCGATAGAATTTACCGTTTGAGCAGAATTCACAGTTTTCACTATTTAAATATTCGAATTTTTATTAATGAATTTGGTTAGACTGCTTGAATCAAGAACTCCACTAATCAACATTGACGATATACTCGAATTTTTACCATTAAGTCAGAAAACTTAGATACTGTTAGAAATTGGTTGAATCGTGTTGAAAAGATTTCGGTTTTACTCGAGGAAATTGATCGCCTGGGGTCATATTGACCCCACACGACCACGCCACCTTGCAGTTTTATTCGAAATTCAGTTTTCTCTGCAGTCTGGTACTCGAATAGACCATCCGCCTGAAAACTCGTGAATGCATATCCTAGAACTAACCCAGTGAAAGAAGTTGGATGTTCGAGGAAGGCTTGTGTTTAAGGAGATATCCCATGATCGTTAGGCGAATGAGGTCTATGAGAAAGTTGTTTCAACTTTGGCCGTTTGTGAAGGAAGTAAACATGATTAAAGGGAGCAGGACTACATTCAACTCCGGCGCTGATTTTGAGAAACTGCGAGGGTTTCTCAATCTATATCATTCACCCGAGACGTCTTCCTTTTCATTAAAATTTCACCGTTATATTATTCTGGAGCTATTCGCATGACTCGCCTCCATCATCTCAAAAAAGAACTCCCAACTTCTCAGTTTATTCCTCAGGTTTCGTCATCATTTCTGCCTTCTCTAATTTCTCGCTCTTTTCCCCAGATATTTCCTTCCTCCGTATTCTCCCGACTCCTCCCTTGGACCCCCACTTAATCTACTCAAATGAGCAAGACGCTCCCCTTGCGAAATTTCGAATCCTTTCCTCGTCCGTTATCGCGAAAAGCACGGTCGACCGCCTCGAATTAATTGATCTTTCCTTTCGTTCCCGTCGATGCCCAACGGCGTTTCCTCGATTTTCGTCAAAAGAAATGATTGATTAATTGGAAAACTTGGGCAAAGCTTTCGCTCTTTGGAATCGTGGATAACTTAATTAGGGGTCGAAGTTTATCCCGGGAATATATAACAAGGCTCTCCTCTGAAGCTTACGATTCGACATATATTCTCCGGAGAGTCCCCGCCCCTTTCGCATTGAATTTGAATCTGGAATTGGTGGAGACGTAAAGAATGCTGCCCAAAGCATTCCAGCGTTCTCATTACTAACTAGCTGAACTGCCCTTTGATTCACAAAGGTGAAACGCAATTTGATAAATACCACCGTACTAATAGCGATTTAGAGACGACGAAGATCGCATTACAAACCAATCAGCTCATCATCAAGGATGGTGTGAAAAATGGTGACTACATCTGATTAGAAATAAATTCTTTAGAATTAATTTCTTCGAAAGGAAGCGATTGCGTCAGAACAAGGTGGACTAGAATCGAAAAAAGCTGGCAAAGAAGCCAAAAATGTTTTTTTTTGAAGTGACGGACTCGAAACGTCGCATAGTTATTAATAAAATATTGAGTTGTGCGTTTCCGTGCTTAATTTTCTGTTATTTGTACGAGTCAATAAGATACAGGGTGTCAAAATTGGCCAATTTTACTGACAAGGATACTCTCGAATTTTTTAAAAAACTTTCAAGTTTTCTGTGAAGTATACGCTGTTGGAGGAGACCTGTGGAAAAACAGATAATGCAGTATTCTAGCTTGATTCCTTTTTTTTTGATTCCTTATAGATTTCACTCTCAAAGATGGACCTTGCTCATTTGAAGTGGAAAAATGGACACCACCTTCGGCCAATTTTTTCTTTCATAAAGTAATGAAAAANATAATTAACTAGCTTAACTGCCAGTTGATTCCCAACGGGGTAGTAAATATTAATAAATACCAATATATATATATGCGAATTACAGGTGTCTAAGGAAAAAAATTGATACCCGATGTAACAAATGAGACTCGAAAGTATACACTTACACAACGAAAACCGCATTTAGTCGCTCCATTGCTTTTGAATCATGTTTTCAGAATGTGTACGTGCAACGTGAAACCGGTGGACTCAGTACAGAGAGCTGAACATAAAGATACACAAATTTTCCATATAATGATAACAAAAAAGTATTAAGACGTAAAAGCCACATAGAAACCCAGGCGTAAAAAAAAACATTTTTCACAAGCCTCACTTTCGCTATAAATCCTCTCTAAAAGTTTTCAGATCTGACTGAATGATAACAATTCCTACATGGCCGTATGTTTGACCCACAGTTTTTTATTATAATTATAAATGCTGAAATCTCATATAATTTACTCGTCGGAAAGACTATCATCTTGTCACAACTACTTTGAAATGGTACACATTTCCAATGTGCTCTCATGGGAATGTGGATGAACTGTCGCCAAGGAGACGGATTTTCCATTACCAAATTATTTTACAACATTTATTTCCTTAAAATCTTCGTAAATTCGCATATTAAACATTAATCATTTACCGAGATCTCACAAGGACCGCTTTCTGAACGCCTCCTCGCACCATTACCCGATGCGGAAGACGTCATCGGTGAGGGCACTGGTTCATCGGGCTTAGAACGTATCAGATGCTGGCTCAATGCTG
The DNA here is from genome assembly GCA_000376725.2 of Ladona fulva. NCBI lineage: Eukaryota > Metazoa > Arthropoda > Insecta > Odonata > Libellulidae > Ladona > Ladona fulva. The sequence goes on along the minus strand of KZ308567.1, from coordinate 21,636 downwards.
CGGCAGAAGAGAGACTGAAAGCCCTAAAATTTAATGGCCACAAGACCAAGGTGATCCTGAAAAGGATTACGGAGGAGGGAAGTAGTAGTAACATTGTATTTATAAGGTGTCTTGACAACTGAGATAATTATGTGCCTTACCAGTATCCCAGGTATTAAAAACGATGGAATTATTCTATGCTTTTAATTTTTTACAAAAAAATGAATGGATGAATATCAATTTACAGCAATGCAGAGAGTGGGTCATATTGAGAAGTGTCATAAAAAGAACCCAAATTAATATCTACGAGATAGCAAAGGATATCATGAAACGGTAAGCTTTTCAAGGAGAATATCTTTAGATTTTCTGGAAAAGTCCATTCTCCTTCACAAAAAAAATAAATTTGTCTATAAAATTATGATTATCACCGAGGATATCTTTCAGTATCTCTGCCCTTAAATATTTCCTGTGTTGGCTGGAGTAATTTTGGCATTCGGTGAGTATATGTTTTTTTAGTGAAGTGGGACTTACACTAGTCAAATTAAGTACATGGGGGGTTGTAAAGAGGTATGAGTGCGTTAGTGCACTATGCCCAAACCTCAAACGAGTTAAGACAACCTCCTCCTTTTTTCTAACATAAAAGCCCCATGGTTTACTGTCCTCTTTCATTGCAATACGGAGGATGAAAGGCGCCGACAAGAGTTGGGCCGAAAATGAAATCCAACATGACAGGGGCGTAGCCAGGATTTGTCCATTGTGGAGTTAAGAACCACAAAGTAAATACCGCATTGCCCACAATAGGAAAAGGATTACTTCCGCCAAAAATATAATGAAAATTTAAACTGATTTCGAGTCCTAGTCACGTCGCTATTTTTCAAGATACCATCTAACATTTTTAAAACGATGTGGAAACAAGATGAAAGGGAACCTGGAATTTATAAAAGGCCAAGAAATGCATGAAATACATAGTCTTTGTAATTATAATGTTGTTCCTGTAGTGTGGTCCTTTCCAGATCCTTTTTGTGCGGCGACAATCAACATAAGAGTACCCGTCGTCCCTGAGCCTAAGCAAGCCAACGCTCCCAAGAATAGGACATTAAATTAGTTCAAGAATCTGAGAAATTTCAAATGCAGTAATTTCTGAGGATAAAAACCAACAATGATTAGGAGCCTCCCGAATGAAGAATCCGTATAAGGAGAGAGATTCATGCAGCTTTTATAAATCTCTCGCCACTATTAGGTTAATTTGGCTGGATAACGAAAATGAAGACTACAAATTAACCCAAATAAGTGCGCCAGGATGGTTTTCCATAGGAATTTTAAGCATAAATATTTCACTGACTTCAGCTGTAGTAATAATTTCATTCCCATGATCGAGACTCACAGATTCCTGGGTGCTGTTTTAGACGAAAGCTTTACCTGGGGAGCTTACATCTAACAAGCTATCGACAAAGCACAAGCTGTATTTTACAACCTTAACATCCCACTTTTTAATAGCAAATAAAAATTAAACCCAAGATTATTCTCTTAGACGCAATGATCGGGTCAACTTTAACTTAGGCGAGCACAGCTTGGTGTAATACACACAAATCGTACATCCGAATGATTAGACTTTGACAAAAGAGTAATGAAGAAAATTTTCAATGTACCTTGTATAAGCATTCGCGTTTCAAAAATAAATTACATACTTTATTTCTACATTATCCTTTCTTTAGGTGTTAGTTTAGTCATGCCAACCAATTACAGGAGTATATATAGGGGGTTGGACCGAACCCAACGGACCCCCCCCCCCCCATGGCTACGCCAGTGATATATATTTTATATATATACACATTTACTGTCGCAGCAACAATAAACAATATTTCCATTTGTGAGAATGAAGTAGTAGTAGTTTTTAAATTGGTGAGAATGAATATAATTCCACAGTTTGTTCTGTCCCGCGGGACGAATAGCAAAGTGAGAGAGAAAGCCTCTAGCTTCGGGGAGAGTAAATTAGCTGCACTAACTAAACATGGCGAAAAGCAAACAAGTTGGTGAAGGGTACGAGCAGTTTACGGTCGAAGTCGAGACCGAGTAAGCAACTAACCTCGGGTAATGAGTCAAACAGCTCTGCGCAAAATAAAACGACATTGCGGGCTCCCAGAGGAATTCTTAGCCAACTGATAAGCAACGTCACGTACTACCTAATGGTAAAAAGTAAAACAAGTGGAAGGAACAATGTAATGAAGCGCCTTCTTATTAAAAAAGCATTATGGTATATGTGTTGTATAATAACCACCGCCGTACATATATTTTTCCATCCAATGTCTGAAACTCCAATAAAAATCTCATAATGTACTTGTAAAATTTTGAAAAACTAATTTACAGCATTTCCTCATCGAATTTCGTCGTAACTTTTATAGAAATATCCTGGNTTTTTATTTTCTTCGCATTTCATCTTATTTTCCTCTAATTCATATTTCTGTTCAAAATGCTGAAAGAAAATGTTTTAATGATTATTTTTATAGGAGTTCGCTTTATTGGGGAAGCTGCTTTATTGGGTCAAAATGTCCTAGTCCCAATTAAGCTGAATTGACGATAGTTGTTTCCTAAGTTCTTTAGATAAAGTTTATATGGACTTTGGGACTATGCAATCCAATTTCCCCCTCGCGTCATTGTTAAATGGTTTGAGTACAGATATATTAGCTTCATTTGCGATTTCAGAATTAATGCGCTAACTTCCGTTGCCCTTGGTGATAAAAATGCGCAGTTTCCGATCAATCAGTCCGGAAATTAAGACAATGAGATTGGGCAGGAACACTTCGATTGATTGACTGCTGCTGCGCAAAGCGGGAACGAGGAGGGGTGGCGATGAATTTTTCAACGACTCTCAGCCTTTTGACTTTGTCCCCTTTCGGAAGATTACAAGGCAGCTTTGTGAAAGGGAGCGTGCCCAAGTATTAGAGGGGATGAAGAGGTTTGATGAGTGACCAGATAAAGGTAGTAAGGGGATGAATCATTTGATCATGAATGAATCTATGCGCCATGAAAACTTCAAATCTAGTCTCTGCTAAGCATACATTTAGGGTTTGAAGTAACTGTTAATGAATCTTCTCTTGCGTCCGGGCAACTGAACACGCGACAACTGACGTGTTGGCGTGACAATAGAACAAAATGTATTATATTGATTATTTATGACAGTACTAGACAAATTATGTTGGTAATAAGCAAAGATTTAATAGTTTTCTATCTGAAATGGTTGTCAGAAATTAATTTAACATAATGTAAATATATAAATATCCCAATGTCCACCGAAGAAACTTGGAAAAGTTTTGTCGAGATTATGCACAATTACATAGACATTTATATACCATCAAAATATTCTAATCACGATTGCGAACCTAGATGGTATGATCGCGAAGTTAGAAAGACTCTTCGCAAACAAAGAGCACTGCACGGGAAATTAAAGGCCATAGAGGGAATAAATCAGTCTAGATGGAGTCCAAGAAAAGCATTACTGCTACAGAAACATAAGAAAGCGTAATCCGACACCAAGCATGCTATGCGTAACGCCCTCAGCAATTTTAAGGAAAAATTTGTTGGGAAACGCTTAGAAGAGGACCCCAAATGGTTCCGGTCCTACGTTAGAGATGTACAGGGAAAGATACAAAAAGGTAAGCTCGTTAAGAGATAGCGAAGGAAATGTAACTTGCGATGCGAAGAGGAAAGCGAACATATTAGATATCTTTTATCAAAGCGTATTTACGGGCGATAGCTGCAGAGATACCCTTCCGGAGATTAATACGCTCTCGTCAATGAAAAGTATATACTTAACCGAAGATGGAATTGCAAAACTCTTACGTAATCACAGGAAAACGGCTAAGGGTGACTTTGCGCAAGATGGTGCGCACCCAGGAAAAATCCCAAGGAAGAATGGACTTGGAAAAAGCCTTGCCCACAAAGTCTCCCGAATGGCTTGGAGAAATGCTCTGCCAGGATAGCTCAACGGAAGGGAAGGGAACAGAAGGAAGTTGTGCAACATTTATGTATTTAGTAAACAGAGTAAACAGTAAAAACGATCCGATATATTTCAATTGTGGACGGTAAGTCAGTAATCGGCAAATAAAAGACTGGGTGTAGAAAGTCTTTTCGGGTAATCAGCCGGGTGATAGGGTCGATTCCCACCGACGTTTCGGCCGCATACTTCGCAGCCATCTTCAGCGTGTTGAGAAAAGCCGATAATTCGTCCTTATATACCTCGCCTCTGGTTGCCAAAAAACTCTGCGGACTTCGTAAAACTTCTCTCCAAGCTCCGGTTGGATCCCAACGACCTGATGGTCAGTTTTGATGTGGTATCCCTCTTTACAAGGTCCCCATTGAGGATTCCCTGAAACTACTGCGAACGCATTTCGACACGAATTGGACCAAGTTGTTCGAGCACACGCTAAGATCAACTTAATTTGTCTGCCAAGGGAAAACGTATGAACAAGTGGAGGGAGTACCCATGGGCTCCCCTCTGTCACCAGCAGCCGCCAACCTGTTCTTGGAGGATTTCGAAGAAAAGGCTCTCAACAGTGCCCCGTTAAAACCGAAATCCTTTTTTAGGTAGGTGGACGACACGTTCGTCATTTGGCCTCATGGGAAAGGACCCCTGAATGATTTTTTAAACCACTTGAATCGTCAACACCCCAACATCCGGTTCACAATTGAATTGGAGAAGAATGGCTGCATCCCCTGCCTGGACGACCTAGTAAAACGGAAATCAGACGGATTCCTAGGACATGGCGTTTACCGAAAGCCGACGCACACGGACCGTTACCTAAATCCGGAAAGCCATCAACATCCGGCCCAAATTAAAGGAGTCCTGAATACTTTAGCCCACCGTGCGTATGCCATCTCGGAAGTTGAGAACTTACCCAAGGAAAAGGAACACCTGGAAATGACGCTGGCGAAGAATGGGTTCCGGAAGAGAGACGTGAACGAGGCCCTTAAAAGGGCCGTTCAAGAATCAGCACCACCTGAAAGAGAAAAACCGCTCGCTACGGCTGTCCTACCTTATGTAGCGGGACTTTCAGGTGTAACTGGCAGAATATTAAACCGCCATAACATCAGGACGGTGCATCAACCGCACAGAAAGATTGAAAGATTGGGTCCATGATTTCAAAACCCAAGGACCCCATATGACTAAGGAGCTCGGGAGTTTACAGTATCCCCTGCGAGTGCGGCTTATCATACATAGGTGAGACAGGAAGAGTAATTGAAACACGGCTGAAAGAACACTCCCGTTGTATACGGCTCCAGTACCCGTCGAAATCGGCAGTAGCAGAACACTCGCTAGCTGAAAACCACCAAATCAACTTTGACGGAGCCAAGATCCTCGCCAGAGGGACGGGATACTGGGATCGAGTTGCGAAAGAAGCTTTAGAGATACGACTACATCAGGATAATATGAATTGGGACGAAGGATTTTTCCTCAGCAAAGCATGGAATGGGACAGTGAGGAAAATCGCCCAACAACGAAGACAGTATGCATCAGCCAATCGGGACCACAGCACGGCCAACTTTACCGGAAAAAGCCGCAGGCAAAACCGTCGGGGAAAGACGCCCTGTACCTGTATATAAGATAACAATAGATCACCTTAACGACCCCCAAGAATTTCAGAAAATAACTTCCTTATTTCATTTAAAAGTGGCCATCAGCGACTATATCAAACCAAAAGCCCCAGTACAGTGCACCAGATGCCCGAGGTTGGGTCACACCAAAAATTTTTATAGTTTAAAATCTAACTGTGTCAAATGTGGAGGGCCTCACCCAACAAATGAGTGCAAAAATCAAGTGAGGACGAACCGAACTGTTACAACTGCAAACAAAACCACACTGCGAATTATAGAGGTTGCTCCTTTTTTACCACGGCCAAGCATGCAATGAGAAACAAACCACCCCACTCCTAATCCAATTACCAACAACCCAATTCCCATCCTTACCGACACCTAGACCATCATACAGCCAAATTACATCACAACAACCGCAACAACAAAACACTCACACCGACAACAACACCAACGATTTAATACAATGGACACTGAACATAATCACACAAGTCAAATCACTTTTTATATTAACCGAAATAATGAAAATTCATAGCCCTTAATACTCAATGCATGTAGTGGAACTGTCACTCAATCAAGAAAAAGGTAACCGAACTACAAGATTTCCTTGAAGAACGGGGAATAGATATATGCCTTCTACAAGAAACCTATCTAACAAATTCACAAAAATTATTCATAAATAAGTAACATTTATGAGTATGAGGTAAAATTTTTATGAATAATTTTGAGGAGGAAATGTTCAATTCAAAACATTCGTTACTAAATCAAGTATTCAGATGGTATCGTTATGTGGACGATGTGCTGTCTCTCTGGACAGGGTCTAATAGAAAATTGGATAATTCTTTTAAATTCTTAAATTCAAGGCATAAGAACATAAAATTTACCTGCGAAAAAGAGTCTAACGGGCCCCTAAATTGTTTAGATGTAACTATAACTTTTAAAAACCAGAAATGCGAATTTTCCATATATCGAAAACCCACCTTCACCGATCACGTCATTCACTCTAGCTCTAACCATCATTTCACACAAAAATTGGCAGCCTTTCATTCAATGCTCAACCGTTTTTTTTTTTAATATACCAATGTCTGAAACTAACTTCCAAAAGGAACTAAATATTATCAAGACTATTGCGATTCAAAATGGTTATGGGGACAGAATAATTGACAAACTTTTCAACAAAAACAAAACTAAATTAGCAGCATTGAAAATTTATGGATCCCAACCGATTTCCGATGATAAACCAAAATGGCGTAGATTACCTTTTCTTGGCAAAATTTCCCTTAAAATTAACAAACTAATTCCTAAGGAAAAAATTAAAATAGGCTTTTACAATAAAAATAATTTACGTAATATGCTAAACTCCGCTAAAGATAGAATTGAACAAGGGGAAAAAAGTGGAATTTACAAATTAGAATGTTCGAATTGCAATGGAGCCTACATAGGACAGACGGGAAGGAATTTTAATATCAGAATTAATGAGCACAAAAACCATTTTCAAAAGAAAAATGAAAAATCCCATTTTGCCAAACACCTTTTAAATTTCAATCATACCAGCAATTTTGAACCGAAAATCCTCCACATAGAGACAGAGGACCCTAGGTTAGACTTACTGGAACAGATAGAATTTTAAAATACGATAAATTAACGAACGGAAATATTTTAAATGGGTACCTGTTTACTTTCTATTCCCCTTTGTTGGACATAAGTGACATGTATGACTGATTGTTTGCGAATTTTACCTATTTGTTTACGTCCTGATTGTATTGACAAGGCTATTTTCCGGCCGTATTTCTTTATTTTATCAGAAATCTGTAAACAGCTTTTAACTTCAACCCAACCTGATTGCTCACAAACAACCTATTTCCCCTACACCCCCCCTACCAAAACTCCCCTTCTCACATCTAACTATTTTACCCTCTCCCCCAACACCTCCTATCACCCCCTCTTCAAAGTGTATATAAGGAACACGGTAATCTTTTTCTTTACCTGATGATGTTGCACTGCAACGAAACCCGGGTCGTTTTTAATAAATGTATGTGGAAGTGACAAAGTGTGTTCTTTTCTTTGCTAAACTAGTTTAGATTAATTAGAATCACCCACACGCTTTCAGCTTTGTTTTAACACACTTGTCAAAAAAGGGAAAAGGGTGTAAATAAAAAAGGTTATGGTATTTGAAATTATTAGTGGCAAAAAGTAATCAAACACCTGTTAGTTCTCTTCCATGAGTTTTTCTATGTAGAGGACGGATTAAATTTGTAACCTCTTGGTAACGAGAATTCATGTTGTGTGCAAATTCACGTATTCTAATTAGTGATTGCAAATAGTTGGCATTGTGCAGCCAAACTGGAGGTTACATAGTGGTCACTTTGAATTTTCATGAACAGTTTGATAGATGTTGAAGAAGAGAATCTGTTAAAAATCTCACTTTTCTTCATTTTTCTTATGATATATTGTGGATAATGAATCGTAATGATCCCATTTTTTAACCCTTTGGCTACTACTGTTGTCTATAGGCGACGGAGATTACCTCTGCAAGTGAATGAATGTCGTGTATAGACGACACAGGTATAAGTGGTTGGTAAGAAGCAGAAGCGGAGCTTTCGGGTATTGTTCTTTTTCCTTTCGGGCTCATCTCAGCGGAGTGCTAGACCCTCCCTCTGAGACCACATGTGGGAAGCTACATCCTTGGGTTAAATTGCAGCCCCTTTCTCTGCATGGGGTCGCGGAAAGTAAAATATTATTG
>KZ308566.1:644074-691055 GCA_000376725.2 Ladona fulva | reverse complement strand
TTTACATCTACCTAGTTAAATAAATTTTCAATGTTTTCTTTTAAAGAAATTGCCAAGCTGTTCTTTAAGGAGCTGGCTCAAAAGGGAAATGCACTTTACAATGTTATGACAGATATTATTTCAAGGCTGTCTAATCCAGCTCTTGGAGTTCCGGAGTCATCGTTCCAGACCATTTTGAGGTTTGAAATCTCTCTAATTAATTGAATCTTTTTTATGTTTGCATCTTGATATTTTTTCTAATCTTCATTTTGGTTTATTTTTAGTTTTCTCATTCAGTTAATACAAAAAGATCGTCAGATAGATTCTTTGGTTGAGAAACTGTGCTTAAGATTTCAAACAACAAGTAGTGGTGCTTTTCTGGATAAGCCTGCTGAGGAAAACAAAGGATTGCCAGGTACTGGAAACAAAGGACCTACAGCAGAATCACAAGACAAAGGACCAGAATCAGAATCTCAGGAGAAAGAACCAGCTGCTGAACCTGAAGAAAATGGGTTGGCAGAACAGGTATTTGATTTTCTGAATAGTGAATTACCTTGTCTTGCTTAAGTATTTTTAGCAGGAATACTACAATAGTCAATGAGAACAGAAACTTTAAAATTGGGCTCCCAGATAACCAGTTGAGTAGCATGCCAATCTGAAAATATGAAAAAATGGTGAAAAATGTCCTGGGTTTGATTCCCTGTAGGGGTCCTCATATGAGTGAAATGACCTCAGCTGTGGAAAAGTATAATATTAACTTGTTTATGACAACTGATTTTTGCTGTCTGTCCTCAGGAAGGTGAATTTAAAAAATTTTAAACTACTTTTACATATTTTTCAATAAACAAAAACCTGTAATAATTTCTTCCTTTTTGGTTGTAAGTGTAGAGAATAGATTCCTATCAATGGGTATATGCACAAAAAAACTGCACCTTAAACTTGTGTCATGCACCAACAGTGGTACATGGTGGTTGTGACCTACTGGTGCATGTTGTTATGATCATGTTAATTACATTAAAATTTTTTGATGACATGAACTTTTCCTAATACCTTTGCATCATTTGTGTTTGTCTTATTGTAAATGCTGACTTAAATTGACAAAATTTTGCTGTCATTTTATTGACTGAATTTGCTTAATTTTGAGTTAATCGGACCTAATGCTTAACATAAAATAAATGATTAGGTGAAAAGATAAATCTAGGGGTCTTCAAAGATGTATATCTTACTTGGGTAAATATTCCCTTCGTATACAAGGAAATTTATTAAATACGTGTAGAGTTCAAGGGACAGCTGTTGTGAATAGATAATTAAACCATGTGTTGAACTAGGTTTAATTGTATATTGCACATACCAAAGTTATAAATACTTATAGAGAAAATAATGTATTGATTGTAAAACTATCTTGTCTCATTTTATCATGATGCATTATCCCTTCAATGTATAAAAATCAAAGGGTAGATTACCATCATGAGGAATAGTATAATCTGTCAAATTCTGTCTTATTTAACAATTACAACTTTATTACAAATATCATTTTGGGAGCAGGTGAAAGTAAGTTGGGTTGGATTTGGTGTGCAGACCTTATTTTGGACTCCACTGTAGTTGGCATTCATTTTACATCACTGAAAACAGAATCTACTTGACATTGCTGCACATTTCTTTGATGGAAAATGAGGAAACTTTCTATGTTTCTCATAGAATGAAAAATATCGTCACTGATATGTTCTTGTGACAGAATATATGATTTCACGTCATCAAATGAACTTATTGCTTCTTGTATTGTTGGTGGAGGTGGTGGTAAATTGTCTGCACTTTCATCGCCACATTCATTTTCTTCTCTATTTTCCATCACATCAACACAATCTTTATTATCTTTCATCTTTTGAGTATCAGGGCACTCGGTCACTATCACATCACAGTTAACATTTGCATATTCATCAAATGTGGATTCTAAGTCAGCATGTCTCTTAAAATTGCTCCACTCATGGTCTGACAGTGGAATATCATCTTTGATTCTTTCTTCATGCTTGTTACTCCCTAAATAAAGGTCTACTTTTTTAAAGCAACTGTATATAGTTTCTGTTGATATGTCATGCCAAGCTTTATCTAGTTCTAAAATACAGTCAAGAAGCGTAATGTCAAATATCTCCCCAACCTCTATCCTTCGTAACATTTTGAGTACAGTTCCTTTTCTGTAATTATATTTTAAACTTTTTATTAAACCATGATCCATACTGAATAGTTTTGATGTGATGTTGCGAGGTAGAAGGACACATTTTACGGCGAATAGTTCCTTCATTAAAAGTTCTTTGTGCAGTGGATTATTCTCAGCAAATAGAAGAATGTTTCGCTTTTCATAAAGAAAGCGCTGATCTATTTCCTGCAGCCAAGACTCGAATATATTGCTGGTCATCTGAGACTTTTTGTTGCTTTCGTAAAACACTGGTAAAGACTTAAAGTCTGTGAAACATCTCGGCTTTTTCGATTTTCCTATTACTACAAGTTTTAACTTTTGTGTGCCGATGACATTCGTGCACATTAAAATTGTTACTCGATCTCTGCATGATTTTCCAACTTGGCCCTTATCATTTGTGAAGTCCATTGTTTTATCGGGAATCGCTTTGAAGTAAAGCAGTGTTTCATCTACGTTGAAAATGTCGCTTGGATTAAAAGTTTGCAACAATTGCGGCAAAACATCTTTTTTCCAATTGTCACAATCACTAGCCGATTTAGCAGCACTTTTCATGCTCACGTGTGTGTTAACCATACCATTTCTGTTTTTGAATTTGTCCAACCAACCCGAACTTGCCTTAAATTCACTATGTCCCAGCTGGAGAGCGAATTGTTCAGCCTTTTCTCGTAAAATCTGCGCCGATATTGGGGAGTTATTCACTACTGCAGTTTTCAACCATTTAACCATTTCTTCCTCCACACCAGGGAAACGAGAAGATTTTAAACGCTTTCTTGACGGCCCTAGTGATTTTTCTGTGGCACTTATTATCATGTCCTTGTTTTTGATTATTGTTGACAGGGTGTTTGCCGGAATCCCAAATTCTGCTGCAATGTCTTTCTTCTTTTTTATACCTTTTTCTACCTCTTCGATTATTTTTCGTTTCTCTAATATCGATAAAGCTTTACACTTTCGTTTGGTAGACATACTTATGGCAAACAAAATGAAATTCCCGTTGAGAAGTAATTAAGTACTGTAAGCGCTGATTACAATTAACAATGGATCAAAATCGACTGCCTGTGTCGATTTGGCGCCCTCTGCTTTGTTATTTTTTCTTCTGCTTTTATTTAGAACGTTTTGAACTCATCTTTTCGCGGTGAAATTTAGTGGTCATGTTTTGATTGTAAATTCACTGTGATTGTAAATTCACTGTGATTGTGAATCTATGTTTTCGTGTGGAAATTAGTTAGGATGAATTTGGAATGAATTAGAGTAATCGAAGGACACATGACCGGATTAAAAGCGTGAATGAAATAGTGAAAATTTTTTCTTTAAGTCATTTTGGGCATGATGTTGGTTTTCATGCGAATTATTTTTGATAATTTTGATAGTTGGTTTAATCAGTAATTTTTTCAATCGTCATTCATGAAATTCTATCGTATTCTAATTATTTTACGGCTGCGATGGTTTGTTTTCGCTATAGAATCTTCTTATTCGCTATAGAATCTAATTATTAATATTTTCTGTCAGTGTCTTTGAAGAATAAGCAGTACCTCGGGCTATTGTGATTAAAGTAACTTATGTTTTTTTAAAACTTCAGTTTTGCATGGAATCTTTTGAAACTAGTTCTTGAGGTTACGCGATCAGAGGTTCATGAATTACACGATAATTTTAGAAACGCATGACAGTTAGTTTCTTTTTTCATTATAACATGTTGGAAAAAGTTCCTGTTATCATGAACTTAAAAAATTGTGGTTGAGATTTGAATGTAAGGTGACTGAATCCTATAGAACTACGGGAAACCCGGTTTACCGCGCCGTATGTTAGTTTTCAGTTTATTATTCTAGGAATTCGTTGAAAAAATACTAACTTCAGTAGATTTTCTGGACTTGACTAATAGAAAAATAGCCTTATTGTGCAGATGAAGGTATTGAATTTTGTTTATCAAGTATGTTCAGAGGGCGCTCAAGCCGAAGTTTTGAATTGAGGAGCATTCTAGCTCCTTTAACATGCATCCATTAAAAAATGCTAACATTTTCTTAAAAATATCCAGTCAATGAAACCAAAATATAAAAACTGTGATATTAGCTCTTGAAATTTTCATTTTCGGAGAACAATTTTCCTTTATTTTTTGGAAAAATGTTGCTACATTCTTCAAATATTTTAGTACAATTAAATGACTGAATGACATGCAAAAGAGGCTGCTATAGATAAAATCATTTTTGAGTAATCTTGACTACCAATATCTAAAATTTGTTTCCAGTTAAACACTTGCAAACTTATACTTTGCATGTATTATTTGAATAAATTTAAAAAGAATAGCTTAAAGCTAGTCACCCCTACCAAACCAACAACCCATATTCTTTCTCACATATTTCTAAAAATCAATATGTTCTTCTCTATAAGCTATTTGAACCTCCTTAATGTTATGAAGGGTGAAGCACACCTGCCTCATCAACCTGTCGTGGTGGTAGGTAGTGGAATACTTAATGATTATAGCCTAATTTTGAAGTAAATATATACTTTACATTATTTTAAGAGCAAAACTAAATCATTTTTTAAGAAGCAGTACTACAAAAGGAAATAATTTTTATTGTCAGGAGTTATTCAGGATGTTGGAATCAAGATTTATCAGAGGAAGACCACTAAGTGGTGGAATGCTCTCGTCTTTGCTAATGTGTAAACCTTTGACAAACAAAAATTTAGGAAGATAATGGTTTGCTATGTTAGGATTAATCAAAGTTAAATGGTGGAATTTTTACTTGAGGCCTTTTATCTGCATCAATGGCATGAAATTTGCATCCAATGTGGGGGTCCTAATGGACAAAAATAGTGCATTGATTTTTTATTTGTGGTGTATAAGTTTAGTATGTTATCATCACTGCCTTTTCCATATCATAGATGGAATGTTCATTGCTCCATATTGCCAATATATAAAAAAATTAGATGAGTACTGATTCGAAAAGAGAACCCATTAAAAAAAAAAAAATCTGTTTGTTAATCTTCCTATAGGTCTGTCACGAAATCGATGGATTTTGTATTTACCTCATGATATTACTTACTGATATGGCAACCTAACAAGATAACTGAAGAAATCATTATTTATATATTTTTATTCATTGTTTTCACAGGAAGGTGATGTGCCTAAAGAGAAGGAAGCGAAGACTGCCAATGAAATTGGCAAGGATGCTCAAGATGAAGATGAGAAGAGACAGTGGCGTGATCTGGCATTCTGCCTCTCTCTTTTGCCATTTAACTCAGAGAGATCCATTCGCCGCCTCTTATCTCATTTGCCTTGCTATGCAGATAAGATAGCCAAAGAGCCACAAGTTTACAATTACTTTTTGAGTATAGTAGCCAATACAAGAAAAGCCTCAAAAGCAGAAATGAAGGTAATGATGTAATTCTTAATTCAAAGCTTCAATGAATGACTTCAATGTCATCAGAGTATAATAAAACCTGAGAATGTATCAGTTTCAAATTCCACTATCCTATTTGTTTTTTGCCTACAAGCCTTTGCTATTTTGTCCATGAAATTAATAAAGAGTTGGACTGAGATTATCCTTCTATTCTTTTAGCCGTTCAAATTTATGTGTTTCTTAATCGATTCTTACTACCCCTTTTACTTCATGATAAAGACTTCTGATACTTCAAATATTTGATTAGGCATTTCCTTTTCTCCCAGTGTTTCCCATAAATACTTTAAAGTCATAAAATCCAAAGCTGCCTTTCAGTCCAAGAATGCCAAACAAAGATTCTTATTTTCCTTAATTGATTTCCTTATCATTGTTCTTTAAGTTGTAATATGGTCATGAGTTTTCCTCCCTCTAATACTGGCTTGTTTCTCTTCCAAGTTTATTTTCTTATTGTTAACTATTCTAAGCTTCGTCTCCAGTATCATAGTCTACAATTTTTACGTCACTGATGGATGACATAGTGCGAATTCATTTTTGTTACTTATTATTTCCTTTTTAAAAAACGCATTATATTTTTAATCTTCTATTCTAATGGTTCATAGTCTTAGATATACTCATTCTCTGAAAGATGTCTTTAATAGTTCATGAAATAGTTTTCCTCCCAAATTTTATGAACTCCTGAGCTATTTCATCAAAACTTGCTGCATTAGGAATTCGAATCACTTTTATTACATCCTGCACCTCTCCTAGAAATTTGAATCATTTTTATTACATCCTGCACCTCTCCTAGAAATTTGAATCACTTTTATTACATCCTGCACCTCTCCCTGTAATTTAATGTAATCTTTGCTTTCTCCTTGTTCAAGTGTCTTATCATATCCATCTCGTTTGTCTCTCTTGATGTTTACTAATAATATTTTCTCCATTCCTACAGCATTCTCTTTCTGTCAGTGACTATTGCGTTCTCTTCATTTTGTATGTATCTAGCTGACTTCCCACATTTTTCTTTCAATGCCTCTATGGTATTCCAAAATCATTTCCTCTGTGCTCTATTTCATTTTTGGAAATTTTCCCATGAAGTTTGTTTTGCTTGTTTAACAGCTTGCTTACAGTTTTTACTTTTTTGTGTATAACTTAATCTATCTTTTTCTTAGTTATTAAATACTGCTTTTATTACTTTTTTCTACTTTTGCCTTCTTCTGTCCATCAATTTGTTTTCTTCCATTTTGTATCAACCTCAGCTTTCCCATACACTTCAAGTGCTGTTTCTATCATTATATTTGAAAAAATTTTCTACGTGTCATTTAGAGCTGTATCTTTAATCATTTCTTATTGTTTCAATTTTCGTCAGCTAATGCTTTATATTTTTTAACTTTGATATCTGCTTAAGGCTTCGTATGGATTGTTTTTTTAATCTTCTTAACTTTAATCCTTTAAAATTCTCTGCTAGTCACACCTCATCGGTTTTACTTATGTCATTAGTCATGTAGGGTAGATTTCAACCCCATGCATGAAACATGGGAAAAATATTTTTATTTTACCATTAAACTGTTTATTAATATTATGTAATGGGAATTATGAATGAATGTATGATATTTATCTATAATATGTTTTTTTTGTTAACAATAGATTAAAATTATTCATGTGATGAATATGGGGATACACAGTGCTAATGGAAATAATGTATATTCTTGGTGTTCAAACTTATAATTACAGATAAAAAACATTGAAAACATAAGTTTATTAAATTTTTGCAATTTTTATAATCTTTACACTAACTACCCTTTTGTTCACTGGGTCCCCACCGCACTTTTCCTTTCTTCACTTAGTAGCATCGCAATTATTTGTATACCTACCTTTCTCTGGGTTACTCTTGCAAACAGCAGCATTTATCCCATCTCCAGTTGCATTATCCACTTCCTCTCTCCTTTATTTGGCTTAGTCCCAGTATTTCCAATTTTTACTTTTCCATCTCCTTGTAATTCCATTTCTTGGGGAAAATTAGACTGAGTCACCTTTACTAGTTTCTTCTGTTTGTGTATTTGCTATTCTGTAATTTGCAGTTGACCTGAATTCTCTTTCATACGATTATCATCTTTTTATATGTTCAATAGTATGTTCATAACCTTTATTTACCTTGTTAGTGGAGTGATATTTTTTTTGTTTCGCAGGTGTCTTTGGATGAATTGGAGCAAAAGATTGAAGAATGTGTGAAAACTGCAGATGAAGATGGCAATGTCCCCTTACCCAAGAAGGCTCCTCAAACCCCAGGTAGTGTTTTTTGGACAAGTTTTTCTTTTGAAGATCCATTCTTAAATTTGATCAATAAGTATGATTACTATTATGTAAGTATGTATTTATTGCCAGCAACTTCTCTTATCTATTTACAAAATATACAATAACCAGAAGTGTAAACTTTTGGCATATTGTAGACCCAAAGAAGAATCTATTCTCACCAAAATGTGGGAACTACCCTCTAAGGAAGTATTCTATTCTGTTTTAAGGTATAAAAACGTATTCTATTCTACCTGCTAAGTATCATGAGTTTGACCCCAGAGTTTTCAGTCTTTTTTCCTCAAGATATGCATTGTAGCAATGTTTCAAAATAAATTCAATGTTCTACCCATTGAGACAGGTATATAGAATAAATGATGTTGTAAGACTTTCAAATGGATTATTTAACCTCATTACTTTTGCTGAGCAAATTCTTTTGCTTGAAATAATATGTAAAATTCAATTCAAAATTATATTAATCTAAAATGCAATCAGGTTTCATGAGAAACAAAATTAAGTAGAATATTGAATTTTCAATATTGAAAATTGATTCTTATTCTTGGTAATATAGCTTTTGATTTGAAATTGTGATATCTTTGGTAATATGTATGGCTTTTTTGTAAACTTGTAGATTTTTCAAAAATTTGTCTCCATACAACTAATCAAAGTTGCTATCACATTACATATAATGTACCCTTTAAGGATATTATGTTGTAAATATGCTTACAGATGATGGTAGTAGTTACGATGAATTGCATTTAAGTTTTAGTTGTTTATGCTGTATAATTATATAATATTTTGCATAATATTGTTAAATTTATGATGATTTCAATCAATGAATGATAATGAGTTTTTCATAATTACTTATTAAATTTTTTTGATAATTACTTATCACTCATCTAAGAAATTAATGAAATCGTGAACACTAAACTGCAATTATTGGCTAAGAAAATCTGCCATTTTTGTCTACTTAGGCAGCTTGTATGTTTAAATTCACTGACTTTATTTGGCAATTTAATGTCTTAAAGAATAGTTGAATGGTTTTATTCTGGAGTTATTTTTTGGCATCTCTATTACCTTCATGGTATTTTAATGATGAGATTTCATTGAATTTCAGCCAGGAGAGCCCCTGGTAATTTACCAAAATCTGCTGTAAAATCAGCTCGGAGGCCAAGAAAACCAGTTGCAAGTTCATCTGGGAGTGACTTTGAATCTGATGACGATGGAGGTAATAAATCTTTTTTAACTAAACTTATTCCAAGATTGAAAACTTTGAATTTGTGCATCAAGTTAGCTCATTCAGCTTCTCGTATCCATCTTCTATACCATTGCTTTTGATTAAATCTTGTTATTTGAAATATCAAATTTAATTGGAACATTTTGGGAAAAGTACAGCTATTAGTAGTTCTCTCTATCTCAAATTATTTTTAACAGTGGTTTAAGTGCCTTCCAAGTAATAACGTTTTTCTTTTTATAACTCAGTTCCTTCAAAGAAATCTTTATAAATGTATTATATATAATTACTTTGACAGAATCAATAATTTCCAAAGTATATTTTGAAAAAATTCTGGCCAGTTATTATCAATCCAAAACTTAGCGTTCAAAGTCTTTTTGTAAATATGGTCACAAGAGTCAGATGTCATGTTTTTAGGTAATCGATTTATTTCTCTTTAGAAAATTTAATGTTGTAACCTTCTTCACTAACTTCATGTAGGCTCCAAAGCACCATATTTACCTGAATGTAGGGCCAATTTTTTTTCCATATTTAGCCCTAGAAAAATGTGGGATCATCTCATATTTGTGATCATAAACATAAAATTTTGAAATATAGTAAAAGCATGTTTTTTAAAAATTGTAGTAACGGATAGCTATTATGTACATGGAGTTGTCATGTCTTGTTTGTTTGTTTACCTGCTTTTGGTGAAATGTGAGCAGACTATGTACTAGAACATGTTAATATTAAATGTTCCAGAAAAATTTATTCCCCACTCCTGGTTTCAGTAATAAATTATATGATGATGACCCTGTATCCATTATACTTATGCAATAGAAATGGTTCAGTATTTTGATTGATAAACTTCATGCCTCATCTAAATGACTTCAGTACATCACAAACGAAATTAAAAATTTATTGATGAAGAAAATCTTGAGTTGAAAGAAGCTAGTCTTGGACTTTTTTTGTAGTGGTGCAAAATGCTGACCTTAGAGGAGGAATATAATTCTGCATAAACTGTGTGGAGATTGTAAAGAGAAGCAGATTATCAAAGGCATATAATACAACTTTGACTTGAACTGAGTTATGTTTTAGGTATTATTGGAAAAGCTGATGAAACAGCAGTGTATTTTGATTTACTACCATTAATTCGAGAGGAACAAAATCAGTTATCGTTAAAACAACAAACTGAATGAATTTTCTCAAAAAAATGAGTTAGTATGAAAATTGATAAACACCCATTTTTTGAAATCTGAAGAGCTGAAACTAGAATTGTATTGTATTAAAGTCATTTTATATTCTGATAAATACTGTAAATAAAACTTGATTATAGAAATGAATGGACATATTTTGTCAATTATAACACCATGAGCCCATCAATGACATTATATCATTGATGTCAGCATCTTAGGCAATGGTTTGCACTGGCACACAAGTCTTAAATTTTATCAACTCTTCCAAAATATGGTTTGCCATTCCTAATTTAAAGAAGGTTAGAATGGTAGAACAAGAGTTCTTACTAATTTTTAATTTAAACCTAAATAAATTCACCTTATTTTCAATTCCTTGAATTTAATATTAACTAGGATTTCCTTTTTTTAGTTTTTGCATACTTGGATAATAACTAAAGATTTTTTATACAACAGAAACTGTATATAAAAATATTTTATATTTAACTTAAATTTATGATTAAAATGGCTACTGCCTCATGTTATTTGTAATTTTAATCAATAAAATGAACTTTAATTTTCAAAGATTAAAATATTTTTTATGTTTCAGCTTTGAGGCCACCAAAAAGTGTGCAACGCAAAGGAGGGAGATCTCAAAAGCCAGCTGATAAGGAAGGTAAGTTTGCATAGCTTTGATTGTGTCAATCATATCCATAGTGCAACAATCTTTGAGGGCTTAGGCAAGTGGCGTATCCAGTGGTCAGAATATTGATTCCCGCTAAGCTTTATTGACCTTATTGGATCATGATATATTCTTGGGTGGACTATCTAAGGGTCCATTTAGTAACTTACTTATTTTGACTTATCATCTTGTCGATAAATTTTAGCTATTTTATTTATTAATTGATTAAATTACATCAATGGATCACTCTGTGAAGTCCTTGATTAAATTACATCAATGGATCACTCTGTGAAGTCCTTTATTTTTACTAATATTGGAATTTTAACTTTCTTTGATCTTCTCTCAAGAGATATTCATCTTTGCATGTGCAAGGTGTGATAAAAAAATACATGGAATTTTTAAATTTCCTGGGCTGTATAATTCCAACTGTCAAAAGTGTTTGTGTGTATTGGTACACATGTGCCTATCGTACATTGTTAAGGGAGGTCATTTTGAAAGCTTAGTCTGTTGTTGGCAGTCAGAAAGGTGACATATGTTAAGCTCCTTCAGTGATTCTGTCTTGATCTTCTCAATGTTGCCAAAACATTGTTCTTTCAGGGTTTTGGTGCAGTGTTTCCACGTAACATTCAAATTTAATTTGAATTTAATTTAGTTTTATTTTTCATGTAATGTAATATAAATAATATTGCTTGATTTTATTTCATTAGATACAGCTGCTGTTCCTCGACCTGCAAGGACTGCTAGAAGGCAAGTGGTGTATGATAGTGAATCTGGTAAGTTCTGAGTTATATTAACACTAGAGATGGAACGAATAGCTGAATTCTTGAAGTCAAATATAAGTCATACCTCCAATATTCAAATACCTTGAATATTAGACTATTAGTGATGGAACTGGAAATTAGTTCCAATAATGTCAAGGTAATAACAAATTTATGGAAAAGATGAAACTCTGCAATAACCTTAAACTCAACAGAATGAAGCATGGTATCACTATAACAAGGTAAACATTTATTGTGTAGTAGGCACTGAATTTGGTAAGAATCTATTAATTAGCTAATTCCATAGGCAGTTCAGATTTGGAAGAAAAGACCTGTTGTGTCACTTATAAATTAATGATCAAAATATATACTTCACGTGACAACAATCGCAGTCTGGACTATTTTACACCAGTTATGTTTGTTTTATGATAGTAGTATCATAGAATTAAACAGTGGTTCATTCACGAACAACATCAAAACTATTAAATACTGGTATTCAACAAACAATACAATGTCTCTTCACTGTGCATATGAGATGTAGTTTGTAAGCATGCCTAACATAGCACTGTATACATTGGCAATGCCTGATGGTGCATGGTGCAGTAGTCGAGATATTCAAATTCGTGCTTTTAGCGTTATTATTCGTGATCTAGAATGTTTACTACTTTCTAGAATTCAAGGTATTTGAGTATTTGCAGATAGTATTTGCACATCTCTAATTAACACATTCCTTTCAAATAGATGTAAATAATTTATGATTTTGTTTTTATTTCCCCTAATTTTCAGAGAAAGAAAATGAGGAGGAGGAAGAGGAGATTCAGGAACCTAAAAAGCGAAGATGTGTGAAAGAAAATCCTAAATCTGCAAGGAAGCAAACGAGAAGAGCAGCAAAATAAATGTAAAAATAGTGAATAATGCTGGTCACGTGGATATATTGAACATATGCATATTTTTTTAAAGACCTCTATTTTATATGTTGTGTAACTGATGACAAAACAGGTTTTAATGTATGTCTCAATTTAAACATTAAAAAACACATCCAATTATTCCTCAATATTTTTCAGTCTTCCATCTCAAGCCCTGTTTTGAAGGTATTCTAACCCAGATGAAAATATTTTCATACCTAATGGCATTTTGAATTATGACATTTAAATTCCTTCCTTATTTAGTACTTCATTCTAAGGGATGGTTCAGATAAATTATCACTTTGGGTTGGTTAACCTACAAATCTTTGCAGATACAGATTGGGTGTGGGTTTGTAGCCTGGTTTGAGTGCAGATATCTGAAGGTAAATCTGTTTTTGTTCAATGATTGCTACAGTGGCAATTCCTGTGTGTGTCTAAGAAGACAGATGACGAGATACAAGGGCTGTATGATAAGTACCTGTGTAAGGCAAGTAAACACATTTAAAAAAATTCTTTTAAATTTATTTCTCAGTATAGTCTCCTTTCAACTCAATACATTTAGTCCAGCGATATTGTAACTTTTTCATGCCATCCAAAAAATACGTTTAGTTGAACTATGCAAAACAGGCCTCTGTTGTGGCGATGACTTCCTTGTTTAACATGAATCGCTTTCCCCCAAGCCACTTTTTTATGTTTGCAAACAAAAAGAAATTGCATGGGGCCAAATCTGGAGAATAGGGTGGATGAGGTAGCAATTTGTACCGTAATTCGACCAGTTATGCTGTAGCAATTGCAGATGAGTGAGCTGGTACATTGTCATGATGGAAGAGCACCTTTTTGTTTGCCCAATGTGGCCAAATGTTTTTCCTCAATTCAGCATCGAATCGGTTCAATAAATCAGCATAGTACTGTCCCGTGATTGTCCTTCCCTTCTCCAAATAGTCGGTAAAGATGATGCCTTGCGAATCCCAAAAACGGTGGCCATGAGTTTTCCAGCCAATGGAACCATTTTCACCTTCTTTGGAGCAGGTTTGCCGGGTGAAATCCACTGTATGTGTAGTAATGGATCCAGTTTTGTCAACAGTCACGAAATGCCGTAGAAACTTTCAGATTGCGCTTAAACATCTCTAGACAGTGCTCCGAAGTTGTCATGCGATTCTGTTTTTGCTCCACTGTGAGCAAACCGGGCACCCATCTCGCCAATAGCTTTCTCATGCCATATTTTTCATGTAGAATACTTTGTACACGTTCAATTGAGATGTTTACAATGTCAGCAATCTCTCGGATCTTCACACAGCAATCTGCTAGCACGATATCATGGACTTTGGTAACCATATCCTCCATAGTCACCTCAATCAGACGGCCTGGGGGCTCTTCCCATCCAAAAAAAGAAATCGAATCACTGATCAATATTGCTCTTTCTCCATGGTGGCAAGCAAACACAAACTTGACTACTTTCAACAGCTATCAAAACAAAACTACTTGATTAATCTTTCTGAAATTTTGACAGTAATATATCTAAAGATGGCGTTCAGTTAAGGCATACACATTTTGAGTCAATGGTGCCATCAGTCGCTAAACACTGGTACTTATCATACAGCCCTCGTATGGCTTGGCTCTTTCATTCTTACTACCTTGACCAGATTGTTTTCAAGGAAAAGGGTTTTAGGCACTGGACACGATAAGGCATGCACCTAGGAAAACCCCCAAGGAGAAACAGACAATACCTACAAAGTTTCCCAAACGGCATGGAGAAATGTTCTGGTGGAATAGCTCAATGGATAGAGCAACCGACCGGCAATTGGGAGACCTGGGTTCGAGTCCCGGTTCCATCAGACTTTTTTCTTGTCCGTTTTCCTTGCAGATTGTCTATGTCTATGTGTATACCCTGCTAGCCACCTTTCGGCGTGTGGCAGGGGGTGCATGCACCAAGACTTATTTACCTAGTCGATTACTTTCGCGTATCGTTCGTGGAAAAAACGAATTCTTGAATCGGTTCGTTTTTACATCTATTTCTCTTATTTTTCTCGCTGTATCGGAGCGGCCTATATAGCAGGGAGGGCACATAATGTCCGCGACATCTTCCGAGAACGTGGTTTCTCTGAATTTATTTAATAAATTTATCCTTAGCTTTAATCTTCTTTTTTCTAATGATTCCCATCCCGCGTTCTTGAGCATCTCAGTAACGCTTACTGATTTATCATAGCAATTCTTCACGAAACGTATCGCCTTTCGTTGCACCTTTTCTATTTCTCGAATGCAGCACTTGTCGGCCGGATCCCATACACTACATGCATACTCAAGGTGAGGCCTGACTAACGCGAAGTAACAACGCTCGCAGACTTAACAAGATTGTTTTCATTATTCTCTGTATTCTTGGCTTATGTATCCATTATAAGTGCTCGTCTCAAACCATGCCTTCTAATCTCAATATCTGCCATTCCCACTTTCTTCTTCCTTGTCAACATACCTATGTGCAGGAATAGAGGTCAGCCATAAGTTCAAGAACAATTTTTTGTTTTGCTGGTTGTTCATCTATCACAATGACAAAGAGGTCCAAATTTCTTTGGAGGTAGCAGATCTGATCAAAAATCTGACAAACGTTCACTTTGGTGTGGATTTCTTTCTAGTTCAGTTGGGTTGTAGATCACTTCTTTATTGGGAGTAATCTGTGTTGAGAATTTAACAAACCACAGGATTCCTAAGGTCCACCATTTTAAAGATGAAATAGTGCCATTCAGTTTGGCAGATTTGTCTATTGTGCACTGCCTCTTCTGTATTTTTGGATATCCATCAGGTTTAAGAGTCCCTCTTCAGTTCAGTATAATTTGATTATATTCTATATACTATTCGACACTTAGTTTTGATGATGCTTTTTTTTGGACTAGTCCAAGTTTTTGCCCCTCAAGTGAGAAGAGTTTTCTATTCCCATGTGGCTTACAACCTCTATTTCTACACGTACCTCAGCTCAGATAGTGCTCTTGGCTGTTTTAGTCTTTTCCATATCATCTCTTTCTTTATAAAATTAATATGACCAAGCGTCACTTTGTGGAACTCCAAACACATGTTGAAATAAGAAGATTTCTAAGTAATTTCCACTAAATTTATTATCACCTGTGATAATGTCGACTCGTCGACGAAACTAGTCGGTCAAATAATAAATTTAGTGGAAATTACTTAGAAATATTCTTATTTCAACATCTCTTTCTTTGTTTATATTTTATATACAGATCACAATGTATGGTTTATATAGTGTTGCACTGATCAACAGTGGCTGATTACCAATTAATTGGTCACATGTTATTGGTTGATATTGATTAATCTGCAGATTATTAAAACCTTTCCTTTTTATAGGTCCAGCCTGCGTTTTAAATTGCCTGTTTTTAAATTACAATGTAAATTTTTAAAGAGTTGTCTTCCAAAAAACATAACTACTTTTCTATATCTGTTAAATGAATAAGAGCTTAAATTCTCTTTTAAATAGTACTCATCATTCAGTGCTACTTTCACTACATAATCCCCATCTTTAAAAGATGTTTTACTCTTTTAATTTTAAACTTGACATGTTTAAGTAAAGGAAATTATATTTACTGCATTCAAAAGGAATAACTCTTAAACTTGCAACCCTAATTAGTACCTTCATTTTCCATTTAAGAGGATAGTGCAAATGTTTTTGGCATTGCATAAAGTGCATCAAAACTCAAAATTGCATTTCCTTGGCACATTTGTGGTAGTGAAGAAAAAATAAGTCGGCCCACATGACTTCGGATTTGGAAGTAAACCACACTCTCCTACAATACTCCTTCCCCTTACTGATTCCACCACCGGAAAGTTCTTCAGAAACAGGTCCCCCATCCCTATGTGCTGCCTCTCGTGTTTTCTGACCCCACCTATGCAGTAGACTTCTACTCCAGTACTTGCAGTAGGCTTCTTCTTGGTGTCGTACAACTTATTGGGAATTGACTGTACATAAGAGCAAGAGCTATTTTTAGTTATTTGAGTTCCATAAAATCAGATGTCCTTTACCCAGAAGACCCAGCAAATGGAATTATTGAAATTCATGTGCTAATTACAGAATTTAATGAACACCATTTTGTAACATATGCTTTAATCTTTGATTGTGTTCCTTGTTGCATATTTTTTTGATTGTTATGTATGTACCATGCCATGTAAATGGTGTTATGAACTTTTTATTTCTTTGTAAGAAATTTTTCCAGCAGATACAACTTGTAATGTCTGTGCACTTGAGTTCTGCTTGTGGGTCAGATTATTTTTTCTTGTGGGTTAGGTCGGGTTGGAGAGTTTGTCTTTTGTGATGACACATATGAAGCCTGCAGATATGGGTTGGGTGCAGACATGGAAATCTGCATCCGTGCAGATCTATCAGGCTCACCGTGGCTTCTTAGTCTTGAAAGCTGTCAGTATGGGTAGTGCTAAACATTTAAAGGAAAGGGTGCAATTAACATACTTTTATATTCTGAATACTGTAGTAATTTTAGGCACTCTTGATTACAGTCTTGCATATGAAGTAGCTTCTTTCAGAATCACTGTTGCCTTCCCTCCTTACTAAGAACGTCTGGTCTCATTTGCTCAACCAAGTAATAAGTGCATGTCAAGTTACTGCAAATGAACTATACACAATTGTTGCTTTTACACCGAGACAACTTGGGATCACAGTAGGTGTTGTTTAAGCAGCAAGCAAATTTGTTTACTATGCATGCAGTTAGAACATAGAAGTGTGATTGGAACATCTAATCAAACCCATTCAACATTCAGATTTAAAGTAATTGGCATATTTAAGCATCATTACAAAAGGGGGCACAGCAGAGTTTTTTGGTCTTGGAAAACTTGATTCAGGCATTGAAATTGTTTTATTGACATTCCTTATTTGAAAATCTGGTATTTGAGTGAGTATTAAGTTTTACATGTTTATTTGAACAAGATTTCAAATAGATTAAATATATTTTTCAATGGTGAGTCAGATATAAAAATAGATATTTGATGATGGTTATGAACATGGCCATATGCCTTTGATCTCCCTGAACACATTTTGGGTTTGATATATACTGCACATTTGTTGCAACATCACAGTTTGTTATGTACGTTCACCTCTACCTGCCCTTCATGACTTTTCTTCTTTCACAACATGAAATAAGTTTTTTGTTTCATATGCTCTTTCAAAGTGTTGATTCATAGAGGCAGTTTCTATGATCTGCCTTCAAATATTTAAATGCCTTGTTAGTTGTGTCTCTCTCTATGTCTTGCTATTGAGACAATTAATGTTGCATAAGGAAGGGCCAAAAACATTCACATGTACAAAGGCTTTGGATAGGGCTCATGAATGTGAAAGATGGTCTCATAATAGAGTGAATTTTGTGTTTTTTACAATTACTCATCACTCTTAGTAAGTTTGTCCAGGTTTTTCCTAGCCCATTCTTTGTGGGTGTTTTTCTGCTGTAGATTTTAAGCTTCACTTACGTTTTTAAAACCACAAATCTTTCCAGTTTTCATCAACTTAATGTAACTTTTATTATTTTTTATTCACTTTTTTTACATTGACCATGGGTTAAGTGGAAAAGGAGACTACAAAACCTCAATTTTGCCCAAAATGAATAAAGATGTTAATGAATTTGGTAGCTATTCATCAAGATGATTGAGCTCTTCACTCTTGAAATATTATCTTTGATTAAGGAGAAAATTCTGGAATGTGCATCCAGCAAGGATTCAATCCCATAAGAATGTCAACTGCATTGTAAAATCATTCAAGTTTCATTTTGGACCTGTAGAAAAGAAAACTTAATGTGCTCCTCAGCAAGCTGTTTAAATACTAGCTAGCTATTGTATCCTCAAAACCTTCAGTTACAGTGTAGGACACAATGAAGGAGTAATTAAATCTTTCTTGTAAGTTTTTAGATTCACTTGGCATATTATGTATGTATGGGTAGGTATGTAATGTATCATAAAATGGAAACAAATAACACAATTTTTCTTTCTACCTTTTTCACTTGTGGAAAATTAAACATTTTCAGGCTGTCAGATTATTTACTTATTTGTGGTACTAATGAGCATTTGTTTGCTTCCAACTCACATAACCCGAAGTTTGTTAAAAATTAAATCTATTAACACAAGTAGGAATAACTTTCTATGAAATGTAATCTAGCTAACTTATTGCCATATATAAGAGTGGTTTCAAGTTAAGAGCAAGGGAAAATGTCATCTTAATTCTCTTTCTCTAGCATTTTAGAGAGAAGTTTTGTGAGGTTGCTGAAATTATTATTGTTATCAGAGGAAGAAATCTTAGGGCACTGATAATAAAATTCCCGTTTTCTTTGCTTTGGTAGTCTTCTTTCGTATTATTAATAATTCTATTCTAGTTGTTATTCTTTCATGAAATTTGGCATGCAGAATTGCTCATTCCAAAAGCTCATGTCTCAGAAATTTTGGTAGTTACTGATTGAGTTTTGTCTAACCTGTAATACTTTTAAAGGTGAAAATGATAGACATGCTCTTCCTAAAAAATAATGAATTTTTAGAATGAAAAAATAAATATAGGAATAACGTGTGAAAAATAGCAACATGACTGGGACTTGAACCCAGGTCTCCCACTTTCCGGTCAGGTATTCTAACCACTGACTACCATGCCACATCTCTTCCACACACTTTAGGGAATGCTTTGTGAGCAAGGCGGGCAGCCTCCAACTTAGTGGCATGAACTGCCGACCGAGGTCCTCACTGAGGAAACCAACTCACAAAGCAGTCTTATACGGATTATCCCCCAAGGAAATTTTTAGAATACCTGCTTGGAAAAAGGGAGACCTGGGTTCGAGTCCCAGTCATGTCGCTATTTTTCACACTTGTTACTCCTGTGGTTGCATGACTTCATCATGCAAGGAAATTCACCTTTCCTTAAATTCTTAATAATAAATATAATTTTTACTTTTCCACAAATATGTTTTTGGCTTTGCAACTAATGGTTTCGAACTTTCAGTTCATCGTCAGGCCTAGGAATGCAAAAGAAGAAGTGAGACATAGGGATATAGGGTACAACAAATCGGGGAAAGGGAAAAGGGGGGGGGGGAGAGGAAGGGTCTTGGGAGATGTGGGAGCCATTAGTTGGAGGGCAGAGGAGGGGGACGACCAGCAGAAAAGTTGACCGGTGGTGGAGATGAGAGAAAAAGGCAAGTTAAGAGGTTTGAAGGATTATCTGTATAAAGATGTTCATTTGCTAGCAAATGTGAATGATGGAGGTGATGAAGGATAAGAAATTTCTATGTGGTGTCTAAATTGAAGCCCTTTGCAGAAGAATGAAGGATAGTGAAATTTGAAGAATGATTGTTTTCAAGAAGATTTTGGGCAAAATGGGATCTTGAGGGGGTTCTGTTCAGTAGAGCTCTATGATGTTCTTTGCATCTTAGTTTAATATTTCGGAAACTTTGTCCAACGTAAATACTGTCACACTCATTACAGTGGATCCTGTATATTCCCGGTTTAAGTAAAGGGTCCATTTTGTCCTTCCCATTGCACAATAAGAATTTAAAATTTTTGTTATTTGAAATGGCTACATGGAAATCTGACTTCAGGAAGGCACTGCAAATTCTATCAGTGGCATTTCCTATGAAATTAAATTTGATAAACAGAGGTTTCTGAATGTTGATGAGAGACGGAGAAAAGATATGACTTAGAGCAATTTTCCTCTTTTTGCGTTCTAATGGTTTGTTTATTACACCCTTAGGAGTAACCATTATTGACTTCTATTGTGTGGATGTTAGAGAGTTCTTTTTTAAATTCATTGAGGGACATAGAAACGGTGACTAGTCTATGGATCAGGGAGTGAAAAGCAGCAAGCTTGTGGGTGATGGTGGTTGGACGAAGCAGGAATAGTGTGATCGGTGAAGAACTGTTTCTGATAAATGGAGAATTGAATTTTGTGGTCTGTGATGCGCAAGTTTAAATCTTAAAAATTAAGGGAGTAGTTGAGAAGATATTGCCAATGATTGCACTTTGATGTCTAGTATCACGAGGGAAGAAAACACTTTGAAATTAAAATTTCACACTTGAAACTTTGAAAGCTGTGATATTTCACCTTTAATCCATCAGTTATAAAGGCAGTGGAATTAGTTTATGCTAATTAATGTAGTAATTTCAACATCCAGTACTAATGAATATGGTTACATTATGCTTGTTTTATGTAAAAAGCCTAGTATTTAAAAGACTTGATAATACTTAAATCAAAGTAATCATCCAGGCTTGTAAAAGATTGATTAAAGATATCATGAAAACTTTAATCATACAAATATTTACAGTTGTATATAACATGATTTACAGAAAATTTCTTCAGACAAGAATGCGATAATCATAAACATAACAGTTTACAATAATGTTTTTACTTTTTTATTTTACATTTTGTAAACATCAAATAGAGCTCTTTGAGCATTATTAACATTCAAGATAGAAAAATATTTCCTTCGGACAAATTTTTTGGCTTTAAGAATAGTCCTCTAAGTGCATTTATAGATTTACTTCATCAGGATGCAACTTTTACATTCACATAACTAATTTGATATCCTATTTTACTTCCAACCAGCAGTTTACCATAAGCAGATCACCTCCATTATATTAACTGCAACAACAAACAGCTACAAATTTCTGCGGTTTAAGTAATGAAATTGTCAATCTACAAAGTTAGCTTTATGATTAACAGCTCAGTTAAAACATCTGATCAGTCTTTTGTTTAAGTGAAATAAATCATAACTTTCCAATACATATTTTTTCCATATTTCTACCTTATGATATAAGTGATACAAAAGAAAATCAAAAAAGCATGCAACGTTACTTTCACAGAGTGCAAATATTTCAAGGTAATACATTTTTATGACAAAGGAATAAATGGAACATCTTCAATTACTTTACAAAGATAGTTTCATTCATAATATAATCAATAATTAAAATTATATAATTTTAGCACAATCATGCAAATTAGAAGAAATGAAAATTTAAGGGAAGACAAAAGTATTTATCTTAATCTCAAGTAGCATGAAAGAAAACAAACAACCACTAAATATAAAAATTAAAGAATTGAGAAGTCATCTAATCTTTGTTTTTGCATTTAAGCTTGTATTCCTTTGTCAAAATGAGGTTATTTCTGTTATTTGTCAATAAATATAGAAGTACCTAGTATAGAGAAAAACTTCACTGAACTATTCCTTGTTATTAAACTTTCCTAGATACAGGATTTTCATAAAGTTCAGATGGCTATATGAGCTTGAAGCATTACTATATAAGGTAGAATGAAATCAGGAATTGATGAAAATCTTTTAAATAATAACTGGGTAAACAAGCTTATGGAGCCATTTGGAGAAGAATTTGTTCTGGATTTTAACCATTTAAGTTAGCAACTCCTCTTTAAGGAGATAATTTAATTGTAGATACATATAGAGGCATTTTCCATTAAAAACTATAACTACTTTTGAGATTGTACTTGTGAATTTTACCTTGTTAATGTTTTAGTCTTTATCCAGTAATGAGAAAATTTTATTTTATTATGAAATGTTAAATATAGGAAGAAAATTCATGATAAACAGACTGATAGTACCCTGAAGTGTTCATGTAACAGTAACATTTCACATAAATTTAGGATAGAATCTCTGCTTCTTAGTAATACACTTATCAATTATAGTTTGGCTGAAGTATAACTCTCTTAAAATATAGCAAATCAATAAAGCAAATGCCTCAAGCATTATAGCCATTACATTCACTAGATGATTCCCCTCATTGATAATTTGAGTCATTGTCACTGAGATGTACCATTAAAATCCACGACATTTTTTGTCTCAATTCTAAATTACAAACCATACATGAGGAACATTAAGGCCTTCATCTAAACCAAAAGAAGCACACAGATGATATTATTTTAAGTTATACATAGATTACAAATTTAATTACATTTTTTAACATTGGCAAATGAAGAAAGATATTTATGAAATCAACTCCTTTTAGCTAAGTTAGGACTAGCTGAACAAGTTGATAGGCAATTTATTTCAACCAAGTTATATAAAATGAAAAATATGAAGTCATTAGGATAAAAAACATCATATTATGCTTAAACCCCAGAATAGTAGTATAACGTTGAGATTTTATTATTAATGCCTTTACTGTATGCATCATAGGATTCATTCTCTATTAATAATAGATTGAAAAAGATTAAAAAACTGACTGTAGTATAAATAATAAAAAACTGTGAATCAACATTTTATACTAATCAAATGTTGCAAAATACTAAAGCAATTTACAAAAGGTGGAAATATTTAACTAATAAAGCATTAAAACTTCCAAAGAAGGGATTATTTGTTAAACTGTATTTCTTCCTCTCCTTTGAAACAAAAAATAAGGGACACAAATATATAATCTTATAAAAAGATATGTTATTTCAAATATATCTAAATGAATTCAAAGAAAGGGTGATCAAAGGTGATTAGTCCAGAAATACCAAGAAAAAAGTTAATTGTGCAAAAAGTTACTCTTAAATCATATTCTTATAATAGGTAAAACTCTCCTAGTAAAAGTGTCATCGATAACAGCAAATCCAGGTGACCTCGACTTCTCGACCATACTGTATATAAAAATGGCATGTTCTAGATTCATTGGCATACCTTGAATTTATCTCCAAAATTTTGTTATGGACTAATGTAGACTAGATATCTCTCCTAAGTCCAAGTAAACAAAACATTTTTGAATTAGAAATCATTACAATGGTAAATTTTACAAGAAATACCAAACACATTTATGACCATGAAATTAAATATTTGAAGAAAATAACTCAGAAAATTTTCATTGCACTAGTCTGACCACACTATGAATAATGTAAGACACCTAGTGGTAGTAAGGCCAAAGAAATGAGGCCTAACTCTTAGCATGTTTGTACATTTTATACATCAAATACAAGTGAATAAGTTATACAGATAAACTGATTAAGTTTTCACTAGACCATAAAATGTCCCATTTATTAAACCATTAGCAATAAAAAGATAATATTTGGTAAAGTATTCATAGAACATGAGAAGTTATATTCTTAAAGAACTTTAATCAAAAGCAAAATAATGAACAAATTTCTTAAGAAAATTATGCAAAAAAATTAAATGCTTTAACTGTTTAAGTAAGGTCATTAAATTATCTACATACCAATAAAAGGATATACATTAGTAAATGTGAAGCAGAAATATGAAGGCAGAATATTTAATGTTTGAACTTTGAAAGTATATATTAGGGCAAAATAAAATGTTTTAATTGCAATTATTTACAGGAGTCAAACCACCAAATGTACAATTCTTTAATTAGAAGATGGTAACAAATTATCATTTTCTTGAAGAAGTTATCATATAATCTAATTCATTGCATTAAAATAAGATATATTACAGATGAAATCAGAATATAGAATAAAAATGAGCCTAATTGTTAAAACAATGAAGCAAACAATTAAATGCAAATTCAAAACACGCAAAGAGATTATCATGAATAAACAGCACCAGTATCATATGCAATAACTAATTCATTTTAAAACATAACCTTTAACTGTCAGAGAATTAGTATAAGATTACAAAAAAGCTGAGCAAACCTCAGGATTGAATGGTGGGCATTAAAATGTTAGCTAATATTTGATACCATGAATTTTATGTTTATGGTTTAAATATCTTAAAAAACAAGGCAAGCTGGAGTAGTGAACTCATCTGGATAGTAATATTTAATGAGTACTTCAACAATAATTCAAAGGAAAAGAACATTGGACTTCTTTAGGAAGCCAACAGACCTCTTGCCATCAATCTATACAAACAACTCTGGAAAATTCTACTACACATATTATTATGATTGTAACAATTACATGCCAAAAATCCTGCACACCCAGGAAAACTAAAATATAGATGAAAGATTGTCAAATTTTATAATATATTCTTTAAAAAAGATATAATTCACTTATTTCACATTGATTACAAAACGAAGCTATAAGCTGATATACAATCATCACAGTCCTGAGACTACTTTCCCTTTCACTATAAACTGAATCTCTGTTATTTGTGATTGCTTGTACATATATATCATATGATCTGTACGTGGTTGACATCCAGCAGGTCTTCAAATGTTGTAAAATACTAGCTGTTTTGGATTTTTGATATCCATTCAGACTGATTATTCTGAAATTACATCGCAAAATAATATCAAAGATATTTAGATGAGAGAATTAACAGTTTTATCTCCAATTTCAAATGTATCTACTGGGCTTGCGATGATACTTTCCTTGTTACATCAAAAGAGTTACTTAAGTTCAATTTTATCTGATACCTAAAAATTTGAATATTTGTAGGCCTATTGGAAGTATCTATCATGAAAAATTATTTATGATAGAAAATGTAGGTCAGGGATATGCCTAAATTCACTGTGCTATACTTACTATCACATAGAGGCACCCAATCACAACCAAATTTGAAAAGATTTTAATTACATTGCATCATAAATATTAAGAAATAAAAAATAATCACAACTTTTTTGTACCTGGCAATAAAACTATGACTAGAGTAATATAAACATTTTAAATTATCAGATAAAGATATTATTAGAAATAAAAGTGACGAATTTACAATACCTATCTTATCTACAAGAAACACAAATTGAGGTAATTTATACAATGTATTCTAGGGTATCAATAAGCAATACTTCTGTCACCAGGATTATTACTAATTCAGACTAAGTATTTGGCATTTCAATCACCAAAACACACTACATTATTGGTCAATGAAATACTCGTCGGTACCTAACTAGATTTTTTATATTTTTGCAACTGTTTAGAAAATTTAATTTTCATCTTTGTTATCTAACCTACCTTTATTTACAATTTGAAAGAAAAACAATTACAAGATTTAAGGACATATATCTGAAAGGAAAATATAACTGCTAAATACATATTTGGCAAGAGGTCCGTTGAGAATTTTTTAACGATCGTTATATTATGTCAGCAACATGATGATCTAGCTCCACATAATATCAATTTCATGTATTTTCTGAGTGCTATAGCTGTTGGACGTTATGTTTACCTTATTGTGCTTTAAACATCCTTAATCTTTGGCAAACAACAATGGAAAATAAAATGATTTCACAATGGAACTATCATAAAATTTAGCCAACATTACCAAATTCTTCCATTTATCAAAATTTGGATCTTTGGAAAATATTATATGGTTAAAATCAGGCCAATACAAACTGAACCAATTATCCAATACAATTAAGTAAAATTGTTCAACTGGATGATGAAAATAAAAGTTTGTGCATTAAATTTCGCATGCAAGATTAAAGGAATATATCTAATTAAATAAGACAATCAATGATTCATTTCTCTTAATTCAATACTGACATTTTCTCTCCTGTGCATTCCCAACTTTCTTTGGTCAAACCAAAGAGTTGCTCAAACAGGTATCCAATTGCTTTTGTTGCAAGACTAAGCTCAATCACACATTAACTGTTATTCAAATCAACAAATCATGGCTTCACTGCAGTAAGGCATGCCTATTAGCAAAATTACGAAAATATCTATATTTCAATAAATACATCTGAATCATCATTTCAAAGTTGGAAAATTGAGAAATTTTTAATAACAACCTTTCTCTAATTTTCTCAACTTTCAATAGCAAAAATAAAAATGGGAAATAGCTCATAAAAGCCAACTCAAGTGGACTATTTGGCCTTTTGTCATAGAACTGCATACCCAGCATATCACAAGGGAGGAGTTGCATCAACTGGGAGGCAGGCAATCAGATGTAAGTTGGGGAGTGTGCCAGAGAGGCCCCACAAGCCTCACACTCAGAAGCATCCTTAACATTCACTAAAGTGCATTTTGGGCATTCCCTACCTCCACTCGCCAAAGGCTTCTCTTCTGCTCCTCTCCTGCGTGATTTCCCACACATCTCACACACATCCCGTTTCACTCCTCCAGTTGCATTGCGGAATGTGCAGTATGTGCATTCCCAGCTCTCCAGCCTTTCTTCCTCAGCTTGAGAATTCAACTTGATGTTTTTTGTTGCTTCCCTCTCCACTTCCTGATTTCTGTTTGACAGAGTCAAGACTAACTTTCTGCCATTTTTAGTGGTACTGTTACCCCTCATTTGATCACACGCCTCCTTCTGCTGAGATGTAACCCTATCATCCACCATATGACTCAATGCTTTGTTCCCCTTTTTCTTTTCTTCCTCATTGCCACTCCCTCTCTTAGAATCCAACTTAAGCCTTTGCATTGCTTTACCTACTTTGTCAATGATGGGATCAGACAGAGAGACAGGTAGATTCCTATCTGACTTACTTTCTGTGTCTAAGTTCCTCGCTGCTTCTTCCTCTGACACTGACATATGCCCTTCTTTGTATCGAGGGTTCAACACATCTTCTCGATTGCCAAGATCTTTGCTGTACCCTTGAGTTTCCAAATCTTGGAATACATAATCCCAACTGCCTAAAGTTTCACCTTCTGCAGGAACTCTGCTGTCAGATGCACAGCTCAATTTTGGCTTCACGAAACCTCTGCCCAAAGTTGCAGTCATTCGGTCGCTGGGGATGCCATCAACATCATCCCTGCGTGCATGCATGCTTCCTCTTTGACGATCCCTAATTTCTTCTGACCCCATAGCTCTCCTTCGAATGGCTGAATCAAGAGTTGCATTAGCCATAGGCACAGTGGTGTAGGAGGAGTGAGAAAATGGCAAATGGGTCTGTGGGCAATAGTCTCCTGGTGGAGCAAGGCCAAATGCCATGTTTGCTTGACATGGAGAGATGGGCACGTTCACCATTGGTTGGCTCTGAATCTGGGGAAAGTAGCTATGAGAAGACTGTGCTGCATATGGCAGAGCTCTAGCACCATCTAATTCAACCAGTTGCGCAGTTGGAACAGAGGTAGCAACTGATGTATCCATGATGTGAGAATGATAACCATTTGCATGGGAGGCACAGTGATATTGGTTTGCACATGGATATGCATGACCAGATGGATTGCATTCATGGGAAGTAGGCATTCTTTGAGACATGGTCATAGGATTACATTGATGCTGCAAGAGATGACCAGGATGCATTGCGTATCCATTAGGATAAAAATCATCCGATCCTAAAGTTGGCTGTAATGTTGGCGCACACCTTTGCTTGGTGTTATGCATTGATGTATTTTGTCCAGGCCATGCATAAGGAACTCCTGATTGGGAATTTTTTCTAGATGGTATCTGCAACAAAAAAGAATATAATTTCTACTTTTGTGCTTCATGGAAACACTTATCACACAAATAAAATGTGACTTAAGCTGAAAGAAAATAAAATTTTCATGGCCACTGTAATTACCCCATTTCAACATCAAAAATGTAAAAGATTCCTACAAAAAATCATTACTAGTAATCACTAAGTGAGATAGTAAGAACAAATGATAACCATGATAGAGTTTGATAACAAGTGATAAAGTTTCTTTGAAGCTCAGTTAAATAAGCCATGAGTAATGCATGGTACACGTGGTTGTGTAGCTGGGACTCAAATTTGCTTTCAAAATCACTTCCAGGCCAAGCCAAATTTAGCTAAATATTTCTTATGATATGAAGTAGCTTGATGATTGCACTTTTCACGGTTTTATTGTGACTACAAAAATATTCTAATGAAATGAAACATACTTCCACTACTTCATCACTTACTGTCATTGTATTAGCTGTAGAACCAGAATTCACAAGAGGCTGATGATAATTAGAGCCATAGTGGTTATATTGCTGGTTTTGGTGTAATGTATTGAGTTTTTTATGATGGTCTGCGGAATCAGTGGTGTATGCTGAGATTGGTGGTTGGGCAGAGGATGTGACTGCCAAATATCGCATAGTCAATATTCTGGCAGCTGATTCAGGTCCAGCTACATGGCTTTCCCGGAATTCTATTAAATCCAACCATGAAAATTTTCGAGGCACCATGCCCCATATTGCACAAAGAATCTGGAAAATAATGAGTTATCTTTCATTAATTAAGCGAAAAACATGAAGAAAGAAAAATTTCAAACTTTAATTCTATAGTTTCAAATCACAGAGCACCAAAAAGTTAAAATGATTTCTCTATAACATCTCTTTAAAATATGCAATACTATGAATTAAAAAATGTCAACTTTCTCCACTCACCTGACACTCTACATATGCAAAGAGAGCATCTCTAGAAACACTTGCAACTCGATCAGGATCTATAGGTCCTTCAAGTGACATAGCATCTGCACCCACCTTCCGATAACCCATTAACTCAAACATCACCTCAGCACCAATTAAATGGGATTCCACTTCATATTTATAGAAGCCGCTGTAAAGCTAAAGAAAAATGTGTAATTTCCATGAGTAAAAACTATACATTTCTCAAACTCTGAATGAGTGCATGCTATATACGGAGAAACTGAGGGAAGAGTGAACAAAATAAACAACTATCAACTACAAATCAATTAAAATGATTATAAGATTTTTTTCATGCTGCAGCTTAAATGGTGAATTCAGTTTAACATTCTATTTTGCTGAACAATTTAGATACTATTTTATACCATTTCCTAGGCAATGAAAGCATTAAATTTCATATAGTAAAGAATTTGGAAGGAACGAAATAAAAATTTTACACAGAGAAATAAATACAAATGTTAAGAACCAATGTAATAAGCAGAAAATTGTCAGTATCATTTAACTTCAGGCCCAGTCATTAAGCGAGCTTGAGAGCAATATTCTGTAGCAGGTTTTGTGTTATTTTGAGGTGAGGTATTTGGTGGACAAAGCATACTTTAAACTGAATAATCCAAAACCTCTTTAGCAATGATATGAAATTATAATATCCTTCTTCAGCACTGCTAGGGCAACACTAACTTCCATTTGGTTTCCCATGTAAGTTTTATCCTCCAAAATTTACAGCAAGCTATAATGTGTCCAGGAGGAAAAGACTTAAAATAACCTCCTAAATTTCACAACTGGAAAAGGAAAATTTCACCATACACTGGGTAATTCACTTACTGTCTCTGCCACTAGGTAAAGCCTGCAATTTTCAACAGTTCTTAATAGCAAAAAAGTTAGCATATATAAAGGAAAAAGTCAGTTTTGAACAAGTAAATCATTTACAAGCCACTATGAACAGATCATTAGATTATTGCTAAGGGTCACTCTGATTGTCGTAGTTTGAATCAAAAGTATTTTTATATC
Organism: Ladona fulva; assembly: GCA_000376725.2. Taxonomy (NCBI): domain Eukaryota; kingdom Metazoa; phylum Arthropoda; class Insecta; order Odonata; family Libellulidae; genus Ladona; species Ladona fulva. Next base: position 661,273 of record KZ308566.1, on the reverse strand, counting down.
CAGTTTTATTTTAGAACTCGGTACAGACCTTAGATTTTCAGAGATCCAAGAAATAGATTTTAGGAAAAAAAATCTATTAATTTTTTTTAGCCAAAATTTATATATTGCTTATTTCAAGGGAACCATACTTTGGGCTTAAAATCAACCACTTAAGCATTCCCTAATTTAAGTAATGGGAGTCATGGGAATGTACAGCATTCAGGGTCTTTGGGGACCTGGCTCTTTACGTTGTGTAACTTTGATCATTGTTATGATGGGATTATTGCATTCCCAACACAGATGAATCAAACTAAATTAAATTTAACCAAAATTAATTGAATTTTATGTTCAATTACTAATTCTTTGTAAAATTTAGATGCAATCCTAATAAAAGGACTCTTGTTTTAGGTAAATTATGTAATTCACTTCATGAATATATGCCATTTAACAATATTTGATATCAAATCATTGCTCAATTTCCATTCTTGCCTTACTCGACAGATAAATACTGTAAATTGAAACTGATTTCAGAGGTCTGGATCCTTCAGGACTCAGGTCCTTACTCCATGTAAACATATTTACATCCACTTAAGTAAGTTAAGTCACTACTAGGAGTTGAACAAGGGTAACAAGATCTATAGGTTCCATGAGGTGAAATTCAAAAGAAGTGATAGTATGATCACCTTAACTTGGATCTTTACCACCGGTTTGCAACAAGGAAATTTTGAGTGGGCTCAATGATCAATGAAGTTATTCAAGTGTAATGATGTTACCTTATATATGAGTCTTATTTTTTGAGATATTATGAAAGTAAAGAAATCTAACAATTAACTGATATAGGTACTGAAGAGATAAATAAAGTAACTAGGTAAAACCACCATAGCTTCACCATCAGGTTAGTGCACCACGGCTTAATGGTGATACAGTATATCAAAGTATATGCATCTTATTATAAAGTATACTATTAGGTTATTAACCTTTATGGGAATATTCCTGCTGCATATACATATTCTTCAGAAACTGAAGTTGCCTTCAGAGAATATCCTTTAAGATTCCCTCCTAATTTTTAACAAAGCAGTAGCACATTCAAGGAGATAAGATTGGATGGTGCAGTGCATTTACACAGAAACAACATAATGTAGAGCAACATAATTATCCACAGCATAAAGAGAGTACAAACGATATTTTTGTGGCCAAAAGGTTGAGGAGGGCTTCTCTGGATGATTATTATATAAAAAGATAAAAAAATGAGAACAAGACAGAATTTTAACAAGAAATCCACAAGCTGAGAAGAAAAGGTTAATATGGATTTAAGAAAAGCAAACATTGGGGAAGAATTGAAATATTGACGAGATGAAAGATCTTCTAAGCATAGAATAACTAATTACAGAGCATTAGTCTTAACAGACACTTTCACCTCCTTTTTGCCTTTTGAATTCATTGATTGATCATTTTCAGAACTCAAATCACAGATTATGTAATTAAATTTAAAATTTTCTGATTTGTGAAACATACTACTACATTGAGAAATATTTTATTGGCTAGCATATGTATAGCAACTTACCTTCATTTCTCTGAACTCTTTTCTCCATGGCTGAGATAATAAGTTAGCTGCATATTGGTCCAGGGCATTCCAAGCAGATGCAGCTCGGAAGCCATTGAAAGAGTAATTAGTGGCTATGGTAGTACCATCAGATGATGCATATGGTTTACGAGCCGAAGGTGAAGATGAGAATGAGGCAGACTGGCGCAAAATTTGTGCAGTCTGAGTGAAAGTGAACTTTCTGTCATGAGGTACTTCACAAAGGTACTCACGTATGTGTCCTATAGGATGTAATAAAATACATCTGTTATTTAAAAGGCTTTCAACAGAACTTCACAAATAATATTTCATTTTACTGAAGAATGCCATGAAATCATGCAGATTGTTAGTATAATTAATATCAATACTCAGCATTATGTTTGACTTGAATGGCTTGAGAATGTATATAACAAGTTTCTAATTACTTTACACAATTTATTAACATTTGACATATGACAGCCAAATTATTTTATGAAAGAAGAAAAACGACAAATTTTAAACTATAAAAATGTAACTAAAATCAGACAAAATCGTGCTTCAAGTAATGCTGCTCCAAAAATTGGGAGTGGTAACTGTTGCTAATCAAACTCTAAGTCATTTAAAATACTATTACTCACTTTCAAGTTTGTTTCTCTGCTCAATTTTGTGAGGACTGGCTTCCGTATGAAGATATGACAGATGAAGTTGATCAATGAGTACGCATAGCTGAGTAATACGGTGATCAGAATGAGGAGCATGAGAATAGTGGTGTGCATTTGGACGATTTTGACCGAAGCAATACATCTGCTGTTGATGATGTGGTAAATGCACCCGAGTCTCACCCATTTCTTAGGCTGCTCAATCAATCCCATTCGCCTGGGAATGGATATCAATTTCTTTTACATAAATCTATTTCGAGATACAGGAATGTAATCATTACAGTTATAATTAGCTATTCCTCACGACGATGATAATAATCTGGAAACGTGTAGCTATATTAAAATTGCTTTCACTTGATAGATCTATGAAATAAGCACTGAATGGATTCAAAACAATGCGAAATCAAACTAAATTATACTCACAACTTTTCTTACTGAAGGGAATCAATCCGAGATAAGTCATTGCAGAAAATTTCACGTTACGGATATCAACAAGTTCGCAAGTGGTACATACAGACCCATTGCAGTCTGCAGGGTAAATTAGATAATTTTCCGTTCAACACAAAAAATAAACAGATTCAAAAACAACATTCACTTGTATCAAAGTTCAGCAACTTTCCTTCTCCACTTAGTGGAGATTGGTGGAGGTGCAGGATACTAAAAATATTGGAATAACGAAAAGTTACCTTATCAAGGCCGAGGCGCAGCATGCCTGCGCAGCTGTTGGGGATCAAGGAGAATTCGTACTTGTTTTTATCTCAGTTTTAAGCAATTTTTTGGCTTCTACTTATAATCGTATTCAACTTCTGGTTCAAGTAGTCTTAGAGCTCAGAAAATTAATCATTTTTAACTTTCATTTGACTTGGAAGCAATTGAAAATGTCCCCAGGAAAAAATATTAGCTTTACTTGATGAATCATGTCTTAATCGTAATGCGACTCGAATTTCGTTTCGGAGACTTGTACTTTGTGGATAATTTTAAAAGAATCAATCATCAGTTTGGCTACTGGTAAATTATAAAGACTGCATAGTGTGAATGTTTAGGATACTTCTAAATTACTAATTTCAAGCAATGTCTACTCGTTACTCCGGGTACCTTTGGATAATTTCATTCGTGCATTGGAATCTATCATAAAGTGGAAAGAAGTTGTAAAGTCCTCTCTACATGACTTATGATATTATAAGAAGTTCTGTGAATACTATACGGAGGCTCTATACCCAAAATACAACGTATATAGATGCTTGTGGAAATTTTAATAATAACTAAACGTAAGACAATAACTCGTGAAGCCATGTGCCAATGCCGGTACTGATGACTAAACAACGAATAATTAATAATGCCTACATTCCGAAGAAAATGACATTGATTGGAGTTAATAAAATTTAATTCTTTGATATAAAAAGCACGCTGTATAATTGATAAATATATTTTCAATTCTGAATTAAGCAAGTTCTCACAATAAAATATTGTTTTATTTTACGCTCTTTTTAAATGGAATAATGAATTCCAGGAGATCTAAAGATAATGCCGTAATATTTTTAAATAGCAGATTGCAAAGATAACTAGAAATTTTGTCAGAAGAAATTGATCTACGGGAGATTTGTTCGATTCACAGTCCCTTAAACTCCTTTTCGCATGCGAGCGACTTATGTTACCACACATTATTGTGACGTCAAGTTACACAATATGGCGGTGAAAACGTTTGACGAGGGGACGTTCGCTTCTGTATTTGCAATTGAGCATACATGATGCTATTGAAGGTGTCGAGTTAATTAAACGGATTTCATCTGTTCAGTGAAAAGGTTTCTTTCGATCACGGAATAGTCTCTGATAAATATATTGTTAATATGTGGTAAGTTGTTCAAGCATAACATTTTATATTGACTCAAATGCTTAACATAGTTTCATTTTTCCCGTCATCTGTCATATAAGTAGTGAAATAAAAATATCAAATAAAGTAAACAATCATAATTCAATCTCAATTCTTAAAATAATGTTCCTTTTGAAGTGTCAACCCTTGAAAGATACTGTGGAAATGGAAAACGACGAGGAAGAGCGTCGGACGATACCTGAGGGTGATGCAGGGCTTGACAATGACTGTGGAAAACTCGGAGACAACTCTTCTACATCCTCTGATTCAAAGCATGACCTTGGGGCGCGTTGTAAAAGTAAAAGCCTCTCTTACAACATACCCAGTGCGGGGGATTCAAGTAAATTGAACAATAACTCGGAGCATGGGAAACGAACGAGGAGGAGGAGAAGAGCACCAAGTATTGACAAGGTAAACAGGGCTCAACGAAAGGAAGATGTAATTAGTGATGAAATTAGTGAGTCGGAGTCCGAAAATGTTCTCGATGGAAAGTCTAATGGTGAAATGGTGCGAACTGAGAGCAAGTCCTATAACAGCGAAAGTGATAAGACAGTCCATGTGGAACACAAGCTTGATTCTTACTTAAGGAACAATGTCGCTGGGTTTGAACCTTATCATAACAAATGCCCAGATAAAAAGGAAGACCTAGAGGCCAAGGCAAATCTATCAAGTGACTCTGACAATGATGGGGATGTAGAAGAAGAAGATGAGGAAGATGATGGTTTGTCTGCTGACGAGTGTTGTATATACACTTATCGTGGAGATAGAGAGGGTGCTGCAGATCTTCCCCCATTGTTTGGAGCCGATGGTCAAGATGCAGACTGTGCTGTTGGTGGAGAAGGAATGGTTAATCTCGGACGTCGCCCTGGTGAAGTGCCTCGATCTAGGTGTTCTTCTCCCGAGATGGACTTTTTGGAAATGGACTTTGATCCAGGGCCTCCCACTGGCAGAGATTCTGATGAATCTGGACAAGAGAGTCAAGGTCTAGATGGTAACTGAAGTTATCTTTCTTGTTATTTCTCTATATATCGCCAGTTTTCTAGTTTAAATAAGCATTAAAAATTCGTTGATTTTTAAAATGTTTGCGAAACTAGTTACTAACATGAAGTAGAAGCCACTGCCACACTGGCTGTTGAAGAATTATGGAAGCAAGCACTTATTAATTTAAATGAAAATTTTGTGGAAAATATCCATTTTCAATTTATTTACTTAATTTTCTTTTCTATTTTCAAGAGAGAAAATACCTATATCACATCTCTGAAATGTTATTTTAATACTAGTAAAGTAACAATTCTTCTAACGTTTAGTAGGTCATTGGGAGATGCACTCTTCATAATAAACTTGGATAAAATTACGTTCTGGGATACTTGCCCAGTAACTCTTTAAGTGTCAATCAGACATTTCTTTTAGTACTGTCCCACTGTGTGTGTCTTCAGAGACGTTTTTCAAGAATGCAGGGCTGGCTGAAGTGAGCTTTCTGAGCCTGCATCAAAGTCTGTTACCACTCTTGGGGGATGCCATAATTTTCTTTAAATATATATATGTTACTTATACTAAAATGTCTTTTAGCCCCAGAAAAATTTTGGCTTTGAAGGAGGGTATCATTTAACATTGTGCAGGTCTTTTATGAATGCTCTTAAAAAGAAAGCTGTCAGAGTTTATAAATACTAACAGAATTATGTTATTCAACTACATGAATGGAAATTGGAAATTTCTAGTTTGTTGTAAAGGTTGATTGCATTAGAAGAATCAGTCCTTAGGGTTTTTTTGTAAACAGGAACTACTTAACTCTTTGGCCTGTAAAAGCTATCAGGTGTTACTGTCAAAAAAATTGACCCGAGTGATATAATTTGAGTTTTAAATCATGGGTATCATTTTTCACTGTGGTATAATGACTAGGTAATCAGTTATGGCACCATAATGAAGATGAATATTGATATTTTATAATCAACTGTGGCTTATTTGTTAGTTTCATCTGTTGTTGCTGTAAATGCCTTTTTAATATTTTAATTTCTTAGGAAAGGAGCTTATAAAATTTAATTTTGTGTACTAACTTATGTTCAGCTAAGAGCCAAGTGGTTTGTCTTATGTACGACAATTTTCAGTGATTAGGTGAATTGCTCAGATAAAATGCAATCAGTCAATGTATGTTGGCATTTGTGTCCAAATTCAATGGAACAGCTATTTATAATCAGCAATTAAAACCATATTTTGTATTTTACAAGTGGAAACTGTTGCTGAAAAGTTATCTTCTTGATTTTGAGTTGATTTTTTAGTAATTTAATTTGTAACAATTGAAGATAAGTGATTATTTTCTTGTTGAAGAGTTTAGATAAATTTTTAACGTATATAAATCTGACTTATTTAGTTGTAATACATTATTATTTATTTTTTAGACGAAGGAAATATGGGTCATCCTACTGTTAAACAAGAATTACCAACTGCAAATCCTTGTAGTAGCAATTCCGCTCAGAAAAGTTCTAACCAAGAAGAAAGTCCTCAAGCTGTTCCACATTGCTCCTTGGAATCAACATCTTCTCAATCAACTACATTGGCACAAGCTGCAGCAGCTGTATCTGAGATGCCAAACAGTCTTGCTTTACTTCATGGAAGTTCAGAGCAATCTGTTGGAGAAAATGCTGAAGTTGTAGTAGAGTCTAATTCATGCATCACCCCGAGAACGAATCCACCAACAAATGTGGATGTGAGCAAAGGAGCTGTGCCTAAAATTCCTCTCTTTAACTTGGCAGCAGAGCCTGTGAATTCCTCTAATGCCAATCTGAATTCAGATACATATGAGGGATGTCGTAGAAGACAGTGCCTTGATGGATTAAAACAGGGTGCAGAAAAATCAGCTCGTGGCTTATTCTTTGCTGGCGTGAATGGGTGTGAATCAATTGGAGTAAGTTGATTATGAAATGTTTATTGTCTTTCTTCAAGTATGGTTTTGCAATTTTGTGATGTATGACTATCTGATCATAGAGAACTTTGGTCCTAAATAATTTATTATTCCATATTCTTGTTTGCAGTCTGAGATTTATGTTTTCCTTTATTTACTGCTTTCTTTACGTAATCTAATTAATGGTTCTTGCAAAATAGTTCTGCTTATTGAATTGTTGAATTTTCTCTTATATGTTGTAGAGGACAGTTTCCCTTCAGTAATTGCAATATTTTTTATCCTAATTTGAGGATTTAAGTTCTTTAATTTATTTTCAGATATCTTGTTGGAAACTGATCTAGTTATTCTTTCCTATCCTTCAGTTATGATAAAGTCATCACTTTAATCAATAACTATTAGCATTTGTTCCTTGTAATGCTTTGCTGATATCTCTCAGAGGTTGTGCTCATAGTTAACTGTGATTTGAATGTCATCGACTTTGTCATAAAACCCTGAACAAATTGATTTTTCAAAAAGCTTCCATCAGTAACTTGATATCCTCACCTTCATAAAATTTCACCCAAGGGATTTTATCATAGCCATAATGTTACTAACAAACCTGTAATCTTCAGTAACAATATGAGCTACTCATGGAGCTTGAGCATAGTCTATAGCCATCTGATTTCAAGATATTCCCTTTCTTAGGAACAGCAGTGATGTCTTATTTTTCCGTGAAATTGGGTTTGAACCCCTGTTCAATGATTAATGATAGAAAATGAGAAGAAGGTGAGCAAGCTCTTTTGACAAAGTTTGTATGAGAAGTGAAGGAATACCTTTGGTAGGCACTCTCAGTAACTTGCAGTTTTAGTTTCACTCACATTGTTGAAGTACAGTCTTATCTTTGTGATGTCCTTGTATCTTTTTTATTGTTGTCATCGTAATGGTATCTTGTAATTTGTAAGAAATTAAACAACTCTTTCTTTGGGCCTTCTGAACATATCATTCGAATTTCTTATGAAAGCTTATGGTAAGTATGATCAAATAACAAACAATTTGGGTGAAAACTCTGTCTTTGAATGGATTTCATTCATTGAGCAAGTTGCCACTGAATTATAATTAAAGGTTAAATTCTAAAGAAAGGAAATCAATTGTCATTTTAACATATTATCTGAATCTTGTAATGTTTGTTACAATGTTAATTTTTCATTCTGGTTTGGTATTCTGATATTGTCTTCTTGTATTTCATTGTGGAAGTAATATTGAATAATAAATTATGTTAATAACTTCTGTTTTGTCTTACCAGGGTTCAGAACATATAGAAGCAATAATTCAGCCCAATGTGGTTGATTCTGCAGTGAACAGTCCATCGTATTATGTACCTGTATTTATATGCCTTCCAAAGCAGACATATTCTCCAAGCAAATCTCAGCCTAAGCTTCTTCAAATACATCATAATTCTACTCTTGCACATTGCCGTGGACATAGAAAATTTCATGGTGACCATTCCTCATATGTAGCTGATCGAGGAACTGCAGATGTCATAGTCAATGCCTTGGTAAGTATAAATTAGTTAGAGCTTATTACAGACTTAGACCCTCGGAAAAATATAGTTTTTACTAGTTGTCTTAATTGAATATTAATTGAATCTGAAAGTATAAATTGTCGATTTTCTAGAGAATTAATCTATATTTTTTATCAACCCTGGCCTCCTGAGCATTTTTCAACTTAATTTTAGGTTTTGAAACAGGCATCCATGTATTGCTTTTTAAGCAGTTCCTTGATTTGTGTTATACTCATCTCTGTTTTTCCCATTTTCTGTCAATTGCTTCTCTTTTGAAATTATGAAAATTGTATTGTTTTCAAATGTTATCTATCAGCTGAAACATAACCCTGCCTTCTAATTCCTACTAAATATTCTTACAAGAAGATCTCACTTGTGACTGAAGTTGGATGATGGGACAAATATTTTCTGAAAGAACTTGAAAGAAGAAGAGAACTGCAATTTTTGTCTTTGGAAATTAGAAATTAATTGTAGAAACTCACGAGGAGAGATACTTTGCTTGCTTTACAGCTTTGGAACAATACCATTTGAGGATGGTAGATAATCAAAATTAAGTAATACTGTATATTTTTTATAAGGTTTGCTCTCTACTTGCTTTGTAGAGATAACTATTTAAAAACTTTACCTACAAACCCCCATTCCCTTTTGACAACTACTTGACTGAGAGTGAGTCTTATCAGGAGCTTGGGTAGCAGAGTTGTTAAAGAGTTTTGCCATAGGATTTTAGGCTGCTCAGATTGCGAGGTGATAGCTGAAACTGGAATACTTTTTCCCTTCTCTATTTATCATTTTTTACCTAGAATGTGTGTTCTTTTATGAATCTCTTGGATATCTTATTCAGCAGAGTTATCTCCATTTTATTGAATGCAGTTGCAATTCTTTTATTAGAATTTCACTATGAGATGATGATGAAAACATCTGCAGTTTATGAAAGCCATGACAGGTTCACTTCCTCTATTAAAGCCACATCCTTTACATTTAGCTAAATCTCTTGAATCTCCATCAGCCTTGCAGCCTACCATACGAACTTAATAATGTTGTCAAAAACTGGGTCTTTCAGTAGATGGTGAATGATGAATTGGATTTTTATAGCACCTTTTCAAGATTTTCATTCCCTTCCTTCAGTAAAAAATTTATATAGTTCTGTATGTGCAGAATGTACTTTTACTTTCTGATAAAAATACACATTTTATGTCTGGCATCTTTGGTGAAATTACCTGCAGCATACATGAATAGAGAAATCAGAGAATACCTGGTCCTGCAAACAAGAATTGGTTTGCCCATAATAAGAGTCAGTTAGGTATCAAAGGAAATCAAAAGAACTATAAAACTGAATAAATTTGATTTAGGTGCCAAAAAATTTTGAAAAATTAAAACTAAGGATGAAGTATTTAAAGGGAAATCTTGAATATTTTTATGTTATTCAAGTCAGATAAGTATTCAAGAATTATTACTCACACTTTTGATTTTCATAACATGGATATTCAATTGATAATACATGGGATAATGGATAATAACATGGATATTCATGGATATTGTAAGGTTTCCCTGAATATCTCCTAAGGTGTATCTTTAGGACAAATATGCTGCTCCCTGATTAAATTTTATGTAGAATCAGATATGGCATAGCCATAAGACACCATCAATTTGATAATATCTATATTTATCTAGGATAAAATGCATTTCTTTCATTTCAAACTTGGTTATTATAGTACATTTTTATTCATCGAATTTTGGTTTAATTAAAAAAAATGTTGGTTAATGTCTTCTATTTGTGTGGTTTTTACAATGTCATCTCTAGTTACCAGTCATAAGAAGGTTGTCTACTGATGTAGGTCAGAAAGACAGCTATAAAACCCTTGTTGTAACTAGGGGGTGTTGCATTTAAAAAATCTATGTTCTCATGCCCCCTTATTGATAATGATACTCGGATTTGCCAATGGTTCTTCATATTTTTTGGGCAGAATTTTAGATAAGAAGCAGTCTTACCCTACTGATCCCATTTGTTCTTTTTCTGCTTGATGTTGGCTTAAAAGAAATTGACGATTTTGCCATAAAATATTAGAAGTGTTTTTCTAGCTGGTCAGGTTAATTTGCATCTTGGATAGTATTTTCAGGTGATTAGGAATCTACTGTAGGTGATGGGAGGTGAATACTATCGACTTGAAACTCTCTCCCCTTGTGAGCACTTGATTGCTAAGATTCATGAAATTACTATGAAGTAGTAATTTTAAAAGTGCTTTGACACTAAGGTCATTATGCACATGAGCCTCCACTTGGAATCAAACCTGAACAGCTTTCACTTAAATCAAATGCATTACCCTCATGGGAACCCAATAATAACTAATTTGTATAATGGCAAATACAATTCTGCAAACGGCAATTATTGAATTTTCATCTGTCTTATTTTATATTCCTAAAATGTCATGGGTTTCCTTTGCCTTTCATGTTGCAGTAAATTCCATCTTAAACCATTTCCTATGAGGAACAAATTTTACTCTAAGAGCATATGAGATAAATATAGCGAGGTGCAATGCTCAGTATATATGGGTCAATAGATCTGTTTTTTGATAATTTGATAATTATATCTACATAAATTCTGTTAGAAATATCTACTTACTGCTAATTTTTTGTCTTAATTTTAAAATGGGTTGGTATCTGAATGTTTTATTTTACTCTATCTTACTCTGACTTCCATCAAAATCTTATTCCTTGATGATCAATTCCCTTATGTGAAATCAGTAAGGCATTATGTCATTTGAAAGCTATTGAAGTTACATTTCCTCCATTTAGCTCTGTAAAAGATTTTACTTAGTTACCTGAAACGCCTTTGTTGACTGGATATTTTGTATATTTTTGTTGTGTATGGCTTCATTATAGTGTACCGTAATAAGATTATTGTTCACCAAATTTTCATGTTGTACTAGTATTAATATTTCTACCTGCCAGATTCCTAATGCTCTCAAGTTGCTCATATGGTGGTTTGATCATATTTTTGATGATGCATTTAGCGAACGTAAGCTTTGGTAACTTTGTTTGACCATTTCAATTTATGCTTGCCAGTCTGCCCTGGATGTGTCTGTACCATATGGAAAAGTCCAGCAAGGCCTCTGCTTAGCAATGCCCAATGGTTACCCTGGGAATTCAGTTCCTCCAAATGGATTAGTGGAATACTTGGAATGGAGAGCGAACTGTAAAGGGGCACCAAGTCAAGTTGAAGTAGCACACTCCATTGAATGGGCATCTGAGGGTGCAGTAGTGTCCCGTTTCTTTCCGGCTGCCCCTTCCCCTGTTGATTTTCTTGGAACTTCTGCACGCTATTGCTCTGCTACAAAATCCTTCACCTCCTCCTGTGCTCTACCTTGCTCTGCATCTGCATCAGCATCTGTATTGAATAAAGCACAAGTGGCTGGTGTAAATCTCATGGACTGGCTCTACTACTGGATGAAGCGAGGTAGGTGTTGTTATCTAATCTGTTTCATGAAAATCTTTTGTATGAGAATGGAGCATTGATGAGATGCATAAGTATCTCACACAACTGAGGTATCACTTGAAGTAGTTAATACTGCATTTCGTTGCCAATGGTATACACTTCAGACTCCTTATATTCTTTATTTTGTAGTTGATGTAGTGATACGTTTGTGTTACTCACCACTTATAGTTTATGTTGATATGTAAGAATTTTGTTTCACCTGCAATGATGAAGTTCTATAAATATTTATCAATTCTAGGTAGATAATGAAGCATGGAAAGTCATGCAGCTGAAATCCTAAATATAAATAGGTGTGAAAAAGAGTGACTTGACTGGAGCACAAACCCAAGTCTCCCACTTATGGGCAGGTCCCAGTCATGTTGCTATTTTTCAAACAAGCTTTTGGAGTAAATATAATGATAGCAAATATTGAAAATCATACTAAAATATTTCTCATTAATTTTCTTAAAAAGCCTCATTTAAATTAAGGAGAAGATGCAGGCTTACATGAGATGGCAGATTTGACCTATGGATTGTAATATTAAACATGGATGTAATTGAAATTAGGAATAATCTTTTCTAATAATTGTTGTGTTTCTGTAATTAGTGGCTCTAGAACAGTTTGTTAACCTCAGAATTTCTTTTTATTTCTTTTGAAGGCAATATACCTTTGCTAGAAAGATATTCTATTTATAGTATTTTTTTATGATGATATCTGGAGTTCAAAGGAAAATAAAGTAGTAAACCCTATTCTTCATATTGATCCTTTTTAAAACATTTCAATAGTTCACTGTAATCCTTTCAATATGTTATGTGAACTCTTTAGAAATTTTGGGATAGCTTGACATTCTTTTCATTACATTTCTGTGTATACCTGTTAACTGTAGGTTTTTGGAGGGGTTTCTCCTCGTCTTTGGGTGAATGGCAGGCAGTTATTATTAAAATTAGTATTTATGTTACACTACCCTCTAGCATTGCCACCTGGCCAGAGGGCCATATCGTAACATACTTACAAACAAATAATCATATATATAAACAGCAAATGTCTGTCCGCCAGTCTGTCCATCCCCCTTTTTATCTCAGAAACGGCTTGACTTAGAGATCTGGAAAAACTGCATTGTGTTTATATGATGCTGAAACCCCCAGGAAAACTATTTTCATCTCTGTAAAGGACTGGGTTCGAACCCAGGAGCACAAAATAAGTTTCCATAAGAGATGTACGTAAATTACATTTTCATGACTTGCAGAGGTCGTTTCTTTTACAAAATGAAATTAGAAACAATGGTCCTATGAAATTGAGACAAGTGTCACAAGAAAGGAAAATAATCATAGAATCTTATTTTAGTTGTGAATCATTCATATAATTTTGAAATTGTGAGAAATTTGGTAAAATAGATGGAAAATTCGTAATTTTTTGGGAAATAAAAAACGCATTCCTTTGACGACCAAAGCAATTGTTAAACATTGATTTTATGAGTTTTCCCATATAAATGCACGGGGATGATCAGTTAGTATACTTTTCCATAAGAAATGTACGTAAAATAGGTTTTCGTTACCTGCAGAGGTTGTTTCTTTTACAAAATTAAATTAGAAACAATGGTCCTATGAAATCAAGGGAAGTGTCAAAATAAAAGGAAAATGATCATAGATTTTTGTAGTTTTGAAATTGTAGTTGTGAAATTTTTATATAGATCCGAACTTTCGAAGATTTTGATAAAATGCACGGAAATTTCTTAAAATATTTGGGAAATAAACAACCCATCTCTTTGTCGACTAAGGCCATTGTTGAATGTTGATTTCATGAATTATCCCATATAAGTGCACGGGGATAATCAGTTCTTATAATTTTTATAAGGAATTTACCTAAAGTAGGCTTTCATGACTTGAAAACAGTAGAATAAATATTATAAATAATTTATATGATAAGAAATATATTGAGTGATTATGATCTTACGGCAGAATTTTTTTGTGCTTATGAGGACCAGATATATACGATGATAGATATATTTTAAAATACATTAAGTCCCGTCATGCTTGATGGGGGCGTTAACTAGTAAGTAATAAAATTTAATTTTCTATTGCCAAAATTTCATATTGTAGAGAACTAACATTATGGGACTGCATACTACATTGGTACTAAGTTGTCTAACCTAGGTGCAATAACATTTTTTAGACTGGAGTTCATCAAATTATTTTCTTCTTCCTGGTTACAAAAGAATTAGAAATTGGGACTTACAAAATGAAGCAATAAATCTGTAATGTATTTTGGAATGAAGTAGGTTTCATCCAGAGGCGATAAATTTGTTTTATCAATATTATGAGAACTATTAACTATGCGTGTAAGAATTAAAACAACCATGATGGAGAAGATAATTGTATGATTTGAAAAAAATCTTTAGCCTCTAAAGGAACTTCAGCTAAGGGAAAGTAAATCAAAAATTATATTTCTCAAAAAGTGCCTTCATAGCCATTGTTTTTGTAAAAAATTCATTATTGCACATTGAATTTTGAAGTCAGTATATAGTATGAGTATATTTTTGTAAAAAGTAAATTTTCCATTTGCAGGTGCAGTTCCAATTGTGACTCTGAACTCCCAAGACTGGGTTGACTGTATAAAAACTTCTGGTGTAGAAAATCCTGACCACAATAGAATGTGTGGCTTTAGTGAGAGATCAGGAGTTGGAGCTAATGTTAGTAGAGGAGGAATAGAAGAAGGAGAGAGATGGGTGCATCAAATGGTGGTTGGTTTAGGACCTCGAGGTGCTTATCTTAGTGGTTGTGCTAATGAACAGTGCTGTGCAGAGGTGAGATCTTTGGCTTGCCTATTAGTCAGTGGAGAGACGAAGGGTGTTCGGGTTGGGAGGGCAGAGATTGTTGCTCGTTGGAGAGCTGGGTCTAATGATCTTAGGCCTCTTGCCAACCCAACAATACCACAGTGGAGGAGGGCCAATGTTCTTGGTAAGTTTATATCTGTTAGGTGCACTTTATTGCCTATAGGTGGAGTAGAGCCATTTATTGCCCGAGGCAACATGTCATACTCTTCTTTTCAGTTTATTCCCAAGTTATTTTGCTTCATTGTAATCTAAATAATTGGTTAAGAAAAGAAAGTAATTAGAGTCTCCTTAAAGAAATTCACAATTTTCCTTTAAGTTGAACATGAATTATCAAAAAATGAAGACCTTAGCATTCCACTTGCTGTACCCCTGTGAGAGGTGCAGAAGATGGTTGCCTCATCGTTTCACCCATTGGCATGGCCCTGATTGCACATATTAATTTTTATATCTGCGTATTTTTGAATTTTATTTAATCACTTGAAGCAAATCATATTCTTTCCAATCATTTTAATGTGAATGTATTTGTAATTATCATTGCTTATTGTGGTTTATTATTTTTCTAATTAAGGAACAATAGTCAAACTTTATGATTTGTTTGAAATAAAGTTTAAATTTTACAAGACAAGTTATCTGAAGTGCAATATTTTCGCTTTAAATTTTAGACTGATCTCGAGTGTATCTCCATCAACTTGTTCTATCAAATCAATTGAAAATTCCTTTAAGTATACTTGAGTATTCATTTCTCACATCGCAGTCGATGTTAAGTGGACATATCTCATGATTCTCTTAAGTGCATTTTGTCATCGGATGAAAGAATTTCTTTTGATTCCCCAAATACCTGTCAAACAATTCAGTTCTTAAATGTGTTCAATATGATTCAATTTCAGGTGCAGTTGTATCAACAGTGAGAGAGTCCTGTGCATCTATGCCACGTTCCTCGTCGTCTTCATCTGCCTCCACTTCTTCATCTTCATCAGCATCTGCTACTCCTCCTGCTATGTCTCCTGCTTCTCCTTTAGGTCTTTCTGCAACTCCTTCAGCCACCTCGCCTCCATCAAATTCTCCATTTATAACATTACCTGTTGCCAGGCATAGGACTGGGATAACTCTTGTTCTCCCCAAGGATTCCCATGCCCTTGAAGAGCTGCTGGCAGCTCCTGAGACAGCTTTATCCCAAATCTTATGTCCCTCAAGTGGAAATACTTCCAGTTTTACTGATAGTGCTTCTTCCGCTTTAACAATGCCTTCAATGTGCATTCCTCCAGTCAATGGGAAAGCTTCTATTCCTGCACATGCATCCTTGTCGATGCCACCTACAAGGTCACAAGATTCTGCCTGAGTCAAACATTTTCTCTAGTTTACTTTCAAAGTACATCTTTGCTTGACTATATTTCTTTCTTCTATGTCCAGGTACTTTTGCATACTTGGGTGCGTTTTAATTTTCCCTCGGTACCTTTATTATTGTATATTTATTTGTTCTGCTCTAGTTTTTGGTATGTGTGCCAAATGTTATATTTCTGTACCAAGTACTTATTTCTGTAAGAGTAATGCCTAGTTGTGCTGCTTCCACAATTGAGCTTTGTGGTAAAAATTATCAGCTAAATAAGTTGTATAAAATGTGTAAAATGGGAATTTGTGTACCAAAGATCCTTAAGGAATGTTCTGATTGATAGTGTATTCTTTGACTGATGTTTATAAATGAGACTTAAAGCATAAGTGCTTAGGAAAGCCCGATACTGTCATCTTGCCATCAAAAATGAATCAAAAGGCATTGTAATGCCAAGGAAGTAGTGTTTATGCATGTATTTTGCCCCCATTTGGTAAAATTTATGCAACTGAAGATGAAAGTGCAGCTGTCCAGTGTGGCTGTGATGTACATTAGGTTTTTAATTTAGTTAGAATGAGGTTTCTTTACTAAAATAATGATAAAGCAAATGCTGTGGTCAATACTCTGAAATTCATTTTTGCAGGACCTTTTTCATTTGGGAATTTTTCAGGTACTGTCTTGTCAAACTCCAATTTTTTAGCTATATTAGCAATACTTATGTCAAATGCTGCATTGAAGCAATATTTTGTCTTTCCCAAATGGCCTTCTTAACATGAACTACATAAAATAAGTTAATATATTTTCTAATTAAAAGTTTCTTTATGTTAGGCTGTGGAAAAATATGGTGGTACTTCATAGCAATAAAATATCAACCAGAACAGTATAGAGTAAGCTTTTGCTTTCTCCTCACTATCCTTCTACCAAGCATATTTCCAGTTATAATATGGCATATGATGTCTTCTTATTTTAAGAGTTAACAGTATTTAATGAATGACATATTTGGTTTTTGTTATTCTTTGTTTAGAATCTTTTATATTGCTTTTTCATCTCTTTTTTCT
>KZ308566.1:628474-641308 GCA_000376725.2 Ladona fulva | reverse complement strand
AATCGACTTTAGATCAAGGAGAAATGAGTTAAGGGGTATTAAAGAAATTAACAATTGTTTCTTGAGAATAATATGGGCTAATAAGTGAATAATGTTAGAAATATTCAAGATGAAAAATTACATTTTTAACCTGATGTTAGCTAAAGAAATATTTTAAAATAAGTAAAATTAAGATACTTCAACCTTTGCGTTTATAGTACAAATTTACTTTCTTAACATCATGCCATACTTCCATTGTATTAATGATGATTGTCAGTAACACAATTCTGATCACAATGAGCTTGTTTGTAACTTATGAATGAGAAATCAAATCATTATTTTCGGATTACTGTATTTTTAATGACCTATTAGTTACCATATTGTTGTTATTCTATTATGTGATAAAATTAGGTTTAAATATTTTTTTCAGGGATAGATTTCTTAACGACTTTCTCTTGCTAGCCAAAAGTTAAATATAAGTTTACCCTATAAGTAGGCTTACCATACATCCCATTTTGACTGAGATTGTCCCAAATTTAACACAGTCCTGGTCCATTTCCCTGCTATCCTGGTTTGATAGAAAAACTCTGAGAAAGAATATAATACAAGATAGTGAGATTTTAAATAGAAAAATCATTTAAAAACAAGGATCATTATTATCATAATGAACTGATGCTGCACACTTTTAGGGTTTTTTGAAAGCTCGTGAAATTAATGTAGGCTAAGTTCTTAAGCAATGTCCCAGTTTCGCCTGCTTCAGAATTCGAAAATTTCCAGTTTATTTCCATCAGAATATGGTAACCCTACCTATAAGTAAGAAGGTATCTTAAATTAAAGGGGCTTTTTGAAAAATGAATAATGTTATAAGGACAGAAAGTTTAAGTAAAACTAATTTGAAATGATGATTGTTAGTATATGTTAAAATGATGCGCCATTGGAGGCAAAAGAAAGCAATAGGTGAACTAAGGCAATGATTAAATCTACTCTGTGATTAGAAAAATAGAATCGATGAAGATTATTTTATTGTTCATAAAGCATAAAAGCATGATGTTTTACCTTGATCAATTGTTATTAAAGCTTTCACATTATTTCAAATAATGGGAAGTGGGTTAAATTGTGACTAACAAGATTCCAGATCATCAATCCGCTTGTTTATTACATGAAAGCACAAACTATAGTTTGGTGCTCTGAGGTATGATATGCTAGTTATTTTATTGGATTGTGTGAACTCCTAGAAGCAGTTGGAAATGTGGTATCACTGCAATTCTAAGTGGGAAAAACTTGGAATCTAAATAGTAATTTTCGCATCTAATTTCACCTTTTCACCCAAGCAAAAGAAGGAAAAATGAATAGGTGGGTTTTACGTATTTTGATTTGTTTCTCAAGAATAAGCTGCTGAATTATAAATTTAAGACTTGATATGTAGGTAATGAAAGAAACTGAGATCAGTGATCCAGAAATAGTAGATATCTAGGTTGGTCAACAACACTTGAGTGTTGATGACTTGTTGTTATTCCGGGAGATGCAGCGCAGATAATAATGTCGATATGCAGCAGAAGTCTTTGCACCATACATTCCAGTCAGGCTAGAGACTTGAATGTTTTCATTTCATTTTCAGCTGCTAGTGCACCTTGGATTCTCAGCGTGTTCTTGGACCCTCTTACAAAAATAGCAAATTTTGGTTAACTTTGGGAATCGGTATCCAGGTTAACAATTTATGCCACCTAAGTGGAAGCACTAGTATTCAACTTAATACATATAGTATGTATCTTAGCATTAGGCATTATATTCAGACACTTAGTAACCCTTATCCACCCAATTTCTGCTACTTCTCGTGAGGGTTTCTTCTAAACTGATTGATCCCTCAAGGATCTCTTGAATCTGGAGTACCCCCACGGCCCTGTAGGGGCCAAGGTTGGTCCTAAGGCGCTAGGCAGCAACGCAAAACCAATTTTTTTTAAAAGAACAGACTCAATTACGTTAAAACAAATTTTCCGCTGATTACTTCAAATATGTTCTTCAGTCTGCGTTATTGTGAGTCGGTGCCCCTGCTATATATTATGTGGGATACGAAAAGTACCTTATTTTGTAGTTTTGAATGTAATATCATATTTTTGGAATCATATACTCTGTGAATAAATATTCAATGATACCTTACCATCAATGTGATCAAGGAAGCAAGATTTAAATGCTGAAAATCATACCATACCAAGTTTAGGTTGTTCCATAAGTACAAAATTAGGATTAGATTTAGTTTTGTCGCTAGGAAATATTTTGTGGATCCATTCTAAATTTGTTGAAAATACGTTTACAGAATACTTTTCAAGGGCCATTTTTGTCCCTCGGCGGTTTCTACAGCAGGCGAAATCATACAGATATTCACGTGGTCCCTAAAAATGTGAAAATTTAAAACAGATCTGCGATTCAGACAGAATTTTTCTGCAAGATATCCAGGAGCTAGTCCTCGCGAATAGTAGCAGGAGTTGCATCATGAGTGGCGGAATTGGATATTGGGGATTTAAGAGAGAGAGACTTCTTACGCAGTCAAATGCTGCAAGATTGCATACGGAGATGTAAAGAATTCGTTTATTAAAAATTCAATTGAAGATATTTCAAATTCTCCTTTAATAGTTAATATTTAGGTAAAGCGATAAAGCTGAAGTTGTAGTTGAATATCATTCATCGTAAGTAATGTTTAAGAAGGGTTTAAAGACCTTTCACTCTAACATTTGATAAAATCAGCGTAAACCTTTACCAAATTAATAAAACAGTAAAAATTTTCTGTTTTTTCTTCCTCTCAATAAATAAATAAATAAGTTATCTGGGGCTGAGATAAATACATATTTTACAGATATATATCGCTTGATCAGAGAAAATTCCCTGGAGAATCACCTACGCTTTAGATCGGGGTTTTCAAGTCAAAACTCTCATCGTTTTAACCATGCTTGAGTGTCTTTTTGTTGTATGGAGATGATTAATATTACTATTAACGATGACGCTTATTCTGTATTTGATGCTTACATATCAATTGCGTAAAAATCCTAATTTTATTTTCCGAATCGAGATTCTATCATTTGGAAAGAGAGTCTGTCAGTGTAATAGAATCGAATCATACTAGATGAAAAATTTTAGATTGACATAAATGTTTCATGTCAATAAATTTGAGGCTGCAATGTTACGATTACGATGTTATTACGCTATGAAATATACTTCTTAGCCACACATAGATACTCTTTAGCCATAATACATATTTTCATACATAAAATGTTCCACGAATTTCTAACAATGATCACATTCATTATAGGTTGGTACAGAAGATGTTTGCTGGTAAACCATAGGAAAATATCAATCCTTTTCTTCTGTGGAATAGATTCTCATTTAGATTTGAAGTGACAATTCAGATGCTTAAAATAGGATGTAATTTTCTCTCTGTAATTTTAATTGAATGTGAAAAACTCGTTTCAATCGAAATTTACATGCAGTAAACTTTAAAATATTTTTAACAGCTTTTATCCGGAAATTTCGCTGAGAGGGAATCCTGAAGTCTTGGTATTCCTTTCAGATTTATCATAATTTCGAGCTATCCAAATTACACTGGTACAATTTGAAAATGCCGTATTTTTACCTTATAGTTTTATTCTTCGACGAGATTTTGGTGGTCAACGGTTGCGGAAGTGGTTATGCTCAAAAAACTTGAAATCATGCACTAGTGCAGCGTTTTACAACGATGGGATGTGTATTACCTGTGGGACTTACAAATCTATTGGTTTGACTCGAGCAAGTTGAAATCAATCTATTTTATTCGCTTTAAAAATTTATTTCTCTAACATTTTATTCATTGCAGATAGATTGTCATAAAGTTTCACTGCTATTCGTCAGCAAACTAATATGAAATATTCGTGAAAAATTAATTTCGTCAATTAGGATAACTGATTTTTCGCATCTACTAGGTAGTAGGTGGGACTTGAAGAGATGAAAAGCGGGATTTGAAACCATAACGGTTGAGAAACGCTGCTGTAGAGATCCTCAACATGAATGGCGTTTCTGTCGGCGTCGTATATTTGGTAAAAGTCGTTCGAGGTTGGATGATAACCACCATCCCATCATCATTCCTTGAGACAGAAGTGTATGATTACCCAAATTTACCAAAATTATGCTGTTGTATCGAGGGAAATATATCCTACGTGACACTTTTAGCTCTTTAACTTTGCAGTTAGTTTGAGAATTTATACCTCTCACAAAAAAAACTACGAAGGTCGTTCAATAAGTCCTTCGGAAAAGATAGAAAAATAATTTTATGTAGGTTTTTTTTTTAATTTTTCAACATAATCTCCGTTTAACTCTATGCACATTTCCAAGAGTTTCTCCAACTTTCTTAAGCCATCCAAAAAGTAGGATTTCGGAAGGTCCTCAAAATAGGCATCTGTTTGGACGATGTTCTCCTCGTTCGACGTGAACCGTTGTCCGCCGAGCCATTTCTTCAAGTTTAGAAATAAAAAGAAGTCACTGGGGGCAAATCCGACGAATACGGTGGATGTCGTAAATCAGTCTTGATTGCAATGACTTTATTTGTATGCGGCTTGCAAATGAACCAGAAGAAGTGTTTAGAATATATTTTTCTTCTTTTGCTGGAATATCGAAAAACAAAGAAGTCGGATTCCAAACGAGGTGAAAACTGTGAGAGTATACGAGGGCTGTATGATAAGTACCCGTGTTTAGGACCCGTGACTGATGGCACCACTCAGGGCCGCTCCCAGCCCATCTGCCGCCCGGGTGCGAACATTATTTGCTGCCCCTTAAAATTAAATACCAAAACCTTACATATCCAGATTTGCAGGTAAAAATTATTTTGTAAGACTTTGAAAAACATTGTTTTATGCCTTCGTACCCCAACATACATTGGTCACTAAACATCAGCAACAATTAATTATGCAAATTCCGTATGCTGACATTGTGAATGGTCATTATGTGTTAATAGTTCACTTTACTTTTGATATCAATATCTTAGCAGCAACAGTCTCCGGAAGTGTCAATAAAACACCCAAAGCTATTTGCATATCAATAAAGACTTCGATCAAATCTCTAGTAAATATATATTAAAAACCCTGAAGAGGATTTACTCTTGTTACCAGAAAACTTTTATCGATAAAAGTTCTTCGATTAATTCCACTGCACAAATGTTTCTTTCTCGTCTTACCCGTAAGAGTTATCGGTAATTCTTTCCTCTAATTGTTCGCTAATCTTTAATTTCACATTATAACCCTTCCTAGATAAGTCGTTTACATCATATAGAAAACAACAAATAATGTTATTGTAATACAGGAAAACGGGTAAGGGTGTCTTTTCGCAAGATGATTCGCACCCAGGAAAAATCCCAAGGAAGAATAGACTTGAAAAAAGTCTGACGGGACCGGGAATCGAACCGGGAGATCCGGGTCTCCCAATCGAAATTGAGAGACCCGGGTTCGATTCCCGGTCCCGTCAGACTATTTTCAAGTCCATTCTTCCTTGGGAGTTGTTGTAATAATAATGATAATAATTATGGTCGTCTACGCTTAAGTTGTCGCCCTTAAGATACAACCGCCCGGGTGCGATGCACCCCTTGCACCCATAGGACGGCGCGGCTATGGGTGCAACCACTGACACAAAATGTGTATGCCATAATTTAACGCCATCTTTAGATATATGACTGTCAAAATTTTCTGACAGATTAATCGAGTAGTTTTGTTTTGATAGCTATTGAAAGTACAGTCACAGATAGCTACAGAAAGTACAGTTTTTTTTGTAGTCAAGTTTGTATTTGCTTGCCACCATGGAGAAAGAGCAGTATCGATTGGTAATTCGATTTCTTTTTCTGGATAGGAAGACGTGTGAAATTGCATGCTGCTTATTAAGACCATGCACCTTCGATGACTACCATCAGATATTAGTTTAATGAATTCAAGCGAGGCCGAACATCCGTTTTTATGAAGAGCGTCCGGGCCGTCCGATTGAGGTGACTACGGAGGATATGGTTAACAAAGTCCATGATATCATGCTAGCAGATCGTGTGAAGATCAGAGAGATTGCTGACATTGTAAACATCTCAATTGAACGCATACAAAGAATTGTACAGGAGAAATTGGGCATGAGAGAGCTATCGGCGAGATGGGTGCCGCGTTTGCTCACAGTGGAGCAAAAACGGAATCGCATGACAACTTCGGAGCTCTGTTTGACCATGTTTAAGCGAAATCCGAAAGATTTTCTACGGCGTTTCGTGACTTTTGACGAAACATGGATCCATTACTACACCCCAGAAATGAAAGAACAGTCAAAACAGTGGATTGCACCCGGCGAACCTGCTCCAAAGAAGGTGAAAACGGTTCCATCGGCCGGGAAAGTCATGGCCACCGTTTTTTGGGATTTGCGAGGCATCATCTTCACCGACTATTTGGAGAAGGGAAGGGCAATCACGGGGCAGTACTATGCTGATTTATTGGACCGATTCGATGCTGAATTGAGGAAAAAACGGCCCCATTTGGCGAAGAAAAAAGTGTTCTTCTATCATGACAACGCACCAGCTTACTCATCTGCTTATGATTTTTCAAATTAGCATTTAAATCTTTAATGTTCATATATGAAATTTAATGTAGCGGTACAGTGTTAATGACATTTATTTCCTAAAATACAAGTTTAAGTCAAATGATTTGCATATTATACGTATATAGATAAAAAATTCTAACCATCAAAAGCTCGGAAGAATCCGAACAACTCCTAGTAAAACAACGCTGAGTATGAAAGTATATTCCGAAGGGAATTATAAACTGATTAAATAACTAAATTAAAAAAAAAGTAATTTTACTAAGAAAATTGAAATAAAAAAAATTCTCTCTTCTCTCTTTAAAAATTAGCGAGTTGCACTTCTCTACAGAAAAGCATAATCTTTGTTTTAATTTGGACGCTCAAAATTTGTGCAGTAAGAATGATTTAGATTCTTGAGAGCTTATCTAATTCAAATATTTTGTAAATAAGAAGGTTCATAACATATTTTACGTCTTTTGGCTTTGACTCCGCCCAAGAGCGCGATCTTCGAGAGGCGACGAACAAGCGTTACAAGGAAACAAATCGCTAAAACAGATAGTTACTTCTGGTAGTTCGTTAGGTAAGGTGTTAATACACCCCCTGCCATACGCCACTGGCGGCTTGCAGGGTAAAAATCTAAATCTAAATCTAAAATCTAAATCAAAGGAACTTGAAAACCAATCCAGCTTCAGAAGATGGAGTATTTGCTGAAGTCGTTTCATCGAATGGAAACCTAATTAGAAAATGAGACGGAAAGTCGCTGGAAAAGTGAAATGAATAAAAAATAGTGCATACTAATGAAAAAGAATGACCCCTAAGAATGAGAGGGTGTATTTCCATCTGAAACTGCAAGTGACGGAGAAATGAGATTCTTTTTCCGTTCTGTTCTTCTTTATCCATTTTTCTGTCGTTATAAACAAAATGTTATGAAATTTTCTTGAATTGCCATTGAATTTTTCGCTCAAGTTACAGTTTCTACGTGATTTCTTCCACTGCGTCTCGTCTAAGTGGATTCCCGATCTGAGAGCATATGTAAATTTTTTGACGGAACAGTGGTCTTGTCTTGCTCATACTCATAGCATACACTCATATAATATTCTCATAGCTGTTTCTGAAGCCGGAAAGCTGATTGGATCCTCAACGCTACAGCAATAGCTACCGAAAGCTTTAGAAAGGGAATGCTTGGTTGTAAGAGGAGTAGTATATCCGGCGATTGCTTACCTCACTGTGGCAGAATGCTGCAAGTAAAAAAAGTCAATGAGAATGCAACACAGAGACCCTATCAATAACATTTTTGATAGCATTCATATAGAAGTGACGGATCTGTCTGCCATTATTTAACATGTTTTATGCCTCGGTAGCTACCACTTCATGAGCAAGACTAAGACATAAGCAAACGAAAGATATATTTTTCTCTACACTGTATCAGGAGGTAAATGAAAATAACGAATTAATCAAGATGAGTTAGCAATAAAAATATTCATAGATATTACCATAAATTAATTATGGCGAAACGTGGCAAAGGTAATGAGGCAAATGATATCATCAAATATTGTGGTGGGATATTTTAAATATTATAAAGCGAATAACTGTCAATAGGAAGAGATTTTTTACGAAAGAAAGTAGAAAGGAAACATAATTTACATTGTGCCTCAGTGAGGAAGGCAGTGCTGGATGCACCACTTTTCGTAGAAAGTGTTGTTCAGGTTTTCAAGTTTCTTCCTTATTTCGGTTTTTAATCTTTCCTGAATCTCTGAAGAGAATCACGGTTGCAATCTTGTATTTTAAGGAGCCTATAGTGTATATAATATACATTAGTTTTCCTTTCTGAAAACTTCACAATAAAAAGAGAGACGAACACACATGGAGATGTAGATGCACTGCACCATGGCGTCGACTAAAGTCGGGGGTTTCTTACATAAATTATCGCCGATTCAGTTGTCTGTACAGTATTTGTCCCAGACGCCGGTTTGAACCTCATTATATTCCAAAACCTCTTGGGAAGGAAAGAGGCTTTTATAAGCTACCTAGATGTTAAGTGAGGTAGTTTGCCTTCGATTTCCTCACAGAACCAGAATGCTGAACCGAAAGGGGGAATAGTCCACGTTAGTGCACTATAATGTAATGTCATACCTCAGTGATTTTCATATTACCATGAACTATGCTGAGGAAAAAGCGAACGAGACATACATTTTCTTAATTCCTCCACTAAAAGCATAAACGAAAAATATTTGTTATGAAAAAGCAATAAGAACTTCAGCGTTTCACAATTTTTTTCCCTACGGTTGCTTGACCAATTGAGAAATCTCAAAGGAAAAACCCACACTATCATGTAGGGTTCGCAGACGATATGAATAAATAGGTCAACCAAATTGATATAAAAGTTCAACGATAACACAAGCAAAAAGTTGGTATCTCTAAGTATTATCCATGTTTTAGCTTGGCGCAGCTATTCAAATCAAACGAGACGCCAATTTTCAAGAATTATCACGGATCCCATACAGCGGATAATCAACGTTCCACGCAACGAAATTTAAGAAACGCTGATTGTTAGAAAGGATTGTTTCTTATGGCGGAATTAACTCCTAGTTATCTAGCCTCATTAAAATAGATTTATGGTGAACAGATTTTGAGGACATGAGGAAAGTAGACCTTTTGTGACAGTGACAAGTAATTTTCTCTCTTTTAAGGGAGAAAATGATTAATTGCGGTTGAAAATCTCCGTCGAAGAGTCAGAATAACTGAAAACAACTCCAGAAAATCATGATTTACTTTGTCGTTTGCAATAGGCAGCTGTTTTCTGATCGCGACACAAAAATTTTGTTTTTTTTCGGAAATTTTTCCTTTTCTCCATACGTTGCCTATCTATTTACATCTCCTAAGATATGATAGTTGAAATTGAAAAGGAAAAACTTATTTTATGGCGTTATGTATTTCATGCAAAAGGAAAATGTAGAGCTATCTTTGAGCGATCATCATTAAAATTAAATAATTTAAAACTAACATTTAACCAAACGATATCGTATCACTGCATTGTTGTATCTAATAATAAATAGTCTTGAAAAAATTGCACACGTGACATTGAGATGCAATATTAACTTTTATAAACGGCAGTGAGCGTCTTCTATTTTTTCTATTAAATTCGTATTTTCCAAGCCTTCTCCGCTTAGACTACAAGAAAATCCGATTATTGCCATCATTGTTTCCTATGGACTATTTCGAGATTGATGATTTTCTGTGGAATTGCTGCAATTCCTTTTTGTTCAGCTTGAGTAAACGCTAAAGTTAGATCAACAGCACAATTTCTGATAAACTGGAGTACGAAGGTTAAGAAAGAGGCATTTAGGTCATCTGAAATTGACACTCCCCCTTAAGGCGTCTCAGAGCTTATATCTGCTTTCGAAGCCTGGAGTCAGGTTTAGCTTTCATCTCCAGGATATGGCAGATCCTCGGGGGTCCTACTTCCCTCCTGCATTAAGAACCCTTCAAATACTACAAGACCAATTTTTTGCGATATGACTGTATGTGAATCGACTTTGCTCAAATTTAACACCCGAGGAATAGATTCAGATGTTACTTATAGATTACATGAAAATGAATTAGAAATAAGGTTCCTATAAGTATTCCTTATGTGAGATAAACGGTCAACATCGAACTTGGATATTTTCTCTAGAAGCATTAAGTTGACATTTTCTTGGATATTCGTCCCGAAACGGTTTAAAAAATCCTACAGTGAATCATGAACTGTAAAACAGTTGGGAAAAGAAGATTTGAAGAAATAGAGATGTGCTGATACAGCAAAACGATGAAAATAAAATTGACAGATTGGGGAACTAATGAAAAACTCCTCCAATGAACAAATTAAGGGAAAATTCTCTGGAAATCATTGGTCAAAAGATGAGAAAACTTAATCGAGCACGCGCTAAGGCATGGTAGCCTTTTGAAGAGAGTATTGGAAGGAATGGTAGAAGGGAGGAATAATTGACCAAGGTTAGACTATGAGAGGCAGATAGTGGCTATTATTAAGGTTAGGAATCATGAAGTAATTGAGCGACTGCGTGGGAACAGAATGGCTTGAAAAGATGTAACTAACCAATCTTCGGATTGCTAACTCGTAATGATGACGATGATGACGGCCCAAAGCTGATGGATTGCACACAATTCAATGAAAAAAATGACGATTTTTCGTGGACAAATCAGCCGATGAATCGTATAGAAATCCGGCGTCATACATGTAGGGTAAAACTTAGCTTTATAGAGAAGAGCAGCTATTAACTATACTTTAGATATAAACTCTTCATAGGAAAACTCTCTCAGGTTTCAAGTAAAATTTACGTAAAAATTTCCATTAAAAACCTTGCCTAAAATATGGTGAATTTTTCTTATTACCTTTTATTTGTATACTGTATTTTGATACTGTATATTTTATACTGTATCGATTTCATTGAGAGGGGATTTAATGAGTATCATGAGTATTATAACTTTCCTTAACCGCCATCGATCAGAAACATTGAGCTACATCTCTAAATTATGAATAATGTTGTAATAAATTCTATCATATTCGGCCGAACTTCGTGTAAGGACATTCTTTTATAACTTCAATGTTGTAATAATTTTCATTTTCTCAGTGGGTTTACAGCCGTGATATAATTTGAGTTCGTGGCAATTAGGAGTTTAATTAATAAATAATCTCACCCGAAGTTCAAAAATCATTAAATTTTTGTATAAAAATTGGAAAAAAAGATCATTGTTGGGTATTGGAAGGTAGAATCACACTGCTATTTTAATACCTAGCGCGATGTTTAATGACATCTAATAAACAAGAAACACAGCAACTCTTATGCACTGTAAACCATCATAACACGAATTACTCGGAAAGACTATGCTCGTAAAACGCGAAGAAGGGTTCCTAGCGACGGGGATTGCGACACTTGTTGATTTTGAGGAAAAAACTGCTCCGAACTGGAACGGGAGGGAGCAGTAATACCTGTGCTAACGTTGAACGCGGATGAACTTTCCCTGCGCATGGTAAGTGATCACGCCGTACCCTAGGATAATCCACGGATAGTGCATCTCTCTAGGTCTGTATCGCCGGTGCCTTTCCAGTAGAAAGGGGCGCAGGGGTTTGGGGTTTGTCAGCTAGAGGGGGGAGAGGAGGGGCAGGCGGGGGCGGAGAGGCGAACCGCCCGTCCACGGCTCGTGAGTCGTGTGGAAGCAGGCGAGGCGGGAGGACTGTTCGCCCTCCCTCGCCTTCGACAGTTCCTCACAGCGAGGGTCTCGCAGAGTCACTCCGTCCTCTGTACGGGACGGACACTCCGACAACGACCGCTTAGAAAAGATCAAAAGTCGTCGATTCGACCCTTTGGGAGGAATCTCCTAGTGCATCCGAATGCCGCAATCGAAAGGGGCTTTTGAATCGCGCGCTTTCCGACCGAGTTCGGGAGGGCGCTCATGAGTGGTGCTCGAACCCAAGGTCCACGAAGGGGCAGGCGGACGATGCCTCCGGACGGAACGGACTGAAAACGAGTGATTAAAAGAGAAGAACTATAATCGTGTGCCAACGGGGGAAAAGTTCCGAAAGCGCGCCGTTGCGAGAAGTGAATGACTCGAAAACAAAAGTGACGAGGTATTTTTTTAGTCTCTCCGCCTTCTTGAGCAACGGTGAAATTTATTGTTCTTTATTCTTCCGTTCGCGGTTCTCGTCGTCCGCCGGCGACGGCAATCCGTCCCCGCTAAGAAGGAGAAGTAAATTGGAAGTTTATTTATCTCATGGACTACCGACAGGACCGGAATCTATTCTAGAGGACGCGCCGCGAAGTCCCGGACGCCGGCGCTGACCATTGCCCGGGAAACAGGGCACGATAGTGCCGCCTTCAGGGCGCAGGTGTCCACGCGTGCGGTGCGAAGAACCTAAAGGCGTGCGGTACACGAGCAGGGAGCTCTGATAGATCGATAGGGAGCGTCGCGAGTTGCGGCAAGACACGAGGGACGGATCCGCAGGACAGCACGACCAACGCGCCGGAGGGCATCTGAAGGGTTTGCAGCAGCGGAGGTCTCTGCGCTCCGCCGGCTCCCCCGCGACTGTGAGAGCGGCTTCCGCTTCTCCGCGAGATTCGATCGAGTCCTCCGTTTCCGCCGAAGACGGTCGTCTCGTCTGCGAGGCGAACGGCGGAAAAGCGCCGATCATCCCGTCTCTCGAGTGCGGAGTTTTGGGCGCCGGGCGCCCTCCCCTGCCGGCGGATCTGAGTCGTGGGTCGCGCTGGAGGGGGGCGGGGCGCAGAGGTCGGGGGGTGG
>KZ308566.1:608748-628440 GCA_000376725.2 Ladona fulva | reverse complement strand
CAGAGGTCGGGGGGTGGGGGGGCGGGGGTGGAATGTACGTGATCTTCCCGGCGGAGGAGCTGGTGGCGGTGAGCGAGGGGGCGTCTGAAGCAGGTCGGCTGGCTGAAGCCCTCTGGAGGAGAGGCATGGCGGGCGAACTCTCCTTGAGGGACTTGGCGCACCCGGCGCTCAACGAGACGCTAAAGGCGCATTCGGCGGTGGCCTTCAAACTCGTCCGTACAGGTGAGAGGAAGTTGTGTGGTGTTGCATTGCTTTGAGGTGGACATCGAGACTGAATCCAATGATTCGTGGGCTTCTGCGTCGCTCGTTGTTTCTCGGTGTCGCGGACGTCAAATACTTCGCTTCCATTTGGCCAGCTCGTGCCAATCGGAGGAAAGTTTGACAGGATGGTTAGCAATGTTTATTTCGTAACTTTCAACATCGAATCGTTGAGAGAGTACTTGGCATCATTGCTGGTGACGAAATTGCTAAAAATAATGTTTGTTTACGACTATCGGCCCTATGATAACAGATTTATTTTTGTGGATCAAGAGTGGCTTGCTCAGTGATTGTGTCCGCGGAACTAGCTAAAGATATATGGCGATATACCTTCTGAATTATAATTTGCTTCGTTCTTTCTTCCCTCTCGTAATTTTCCATAAATTGTTCAGGTATTGATATTCTTATTTTTTAATCTTGGAGCAATTCGTGAAGACACTTCTTTTTAGAATCGACGATAGAATTTAAAAAATTCAAAGAAATTTTCTGGTGTTCTTCAATTTAGTTGCTTTAGAAATTGTAATGTGATAGTAGTGCTGAATACTTATTACAAGATCTGAGTGGAAAATAATGTGTACGAATAGCAGAAAGCATTATCCAGAGTTAAATACGCCAAAAAACTTTCAGATGACTTTTATAGTTTTCGAATGTATTTTCACCTAGTGATTAACGGATTATTGAAATCCCTGGCCTCAAATATAACTAATGCGAGTTCGAATGCGACCTAGAAAATGGTAATTTGAGTTGAGAATTGCATGCCGCGGGAACGTCCTGGCAGCGACAGGCGCAAATGCTTTTTATGACAGGCAAAAAGAACATATCAAAATAAACGTCCATTAGGAGCATGTCGAAAATTTTCCCTCGAAGATATAAAAATGGTCGCATAATATAGGATGTATTATCAAAATTCGCGAAGAGCGGAACTATTTAAAAACTCGTAAGCGTACTTTTGCAGGTGATGAAAAGAATTGAGTTATTCATCAAAATTACTATTCTGTTCGTGATCCATTATATAAAATACGCGTTTTCCAACTGAGGAGCAGCTATTAAATGTAACACTCTGATATATTATTAGTTGATTCCTCATATTTCCCATCAATAGTTTTAAATGGCGATATTCCATATTTTGATATCCAGTGAAACATTTCTCGCATACCGGGAACCGACTTATACGTCTGTTTTCGATTTTTCTCATGTACTTCGAAGAAAATAGTTCTTGGAATATTCAGTTCTTTCGATCGTGATTCGTAATAAGCACAGAAGTATAGCATCACCGAGAAGATTTTGACATTTTTAAGCCACGATATGTTTGAGAAGAACTTATTTTAAGGAAAAAACAACAGAACGAGTGAATACTACGTGATAGGAAGGGATATGAGAGATATAATGGATGGAAAGATAGAATTCTATTGTAGGACAACATTTTAAGATGTACTTACTAGGTTGAAAAAAATCAACTAAATGGAATCAAAAACTTTTAGCTTGCTGAAATGTCAGAATCCGATCCTTCAACGACTCAGCTCAATTATACATTGTTTAACGTGACAACAGTCTTATTTTATAGAATGTAGAAATAATTTTAGGGATAATTTGATTCGAAGTTTAGTACGAAATGCCCGTCAGATATGTAGGTTAAGCAGTAGGATAGAGAAATCTCATTAAATTCTCGCAATTAAGGGAAACCCTTAATGAAATGAATCTACGTACGAGTTGCTCTCTGGAAGAGCAACATCATCTAATATGCTGACTAGTTAACTTAAACTTGACCAGAAGCATGGAGTAACCAGAGAAAAGATAACCTCCGTGTAAATGAATTCTCTCTCTTATACGCGTTCGATGACGGATATATGAATTTATTGAGGCATATTTTCGCTGTGTCTTTTCTTAATAAATTTGTACGACGTAACACATGAATGTTCTAATCGAATTTGCGTTTTTGTTTGTACGTCTGAAATCATTCGGAGGTTAAATAACTTTTTATCAAATTACAAAGTTTTCATTATATTTTTATGATTCTTAAAAGTTGAGCTGCACGATAAACATCTCTGAAATTTGAAATACCAGTTCCAAATTTCGTCTCCATAAATTATATTTTCGGGGTTAAATTTTCATGACATGGATTCTTTATAAGCACTCTTTGACAGTTACGTGATCTCCTCTCATGTTTATCTCAACTCTTATTTTAGATTCAAGACGATCTGAAAAAATTTGATGCATTTCCTAATTCGGAAACAGCTTTTATTTTCTTTAAACACCGATATATTGGTTATTTCCTGGAGCTGTTGATAACTGTAAAGCAGCAGAATCAGAATTCTGCAGACTTGCAGGATTTTGTAGGTCTATAACAGTATTCTTGTAAAGATTACTTTGCTAAAAAGTGCATATGATATGGTAAATAAAGATGAAAGGTCCCAACGAGTTATTAGTGAACGAGAACAAAATATTTGCTCTTATAGAAAATAGATACACTTTTGCGGTTTGTGAATTATGTATATTTACGTCAGAAATTCGGTTGATATTTTTTTCTAGGCTCGCAGATGTATAGGACCTTGATTTCGAAAGACGCAGCCAGGATGGTTTAACCCTTTCGGCTGAAGGGCCGCGTTCGGAATTTCATTAATCACATGGAGCAACGAAGCACCCTTAAACTAGAATACCATCCTTTCCTTTTTCCTGTGTTCACATAACAGTATTCTTGTAAAGATTACTTTGCTAAAAAGTGCATATGACGTAAGAAAAGTGCGTAAGAAAACATCTAATTATATCAATAAAGTTATCCACACAATCAGAGCAACAAGCTATCGAGTACACAAATGAAGCTCAGAATAAGAAAAAACGATACTTTCAACGATTGATTGTATTAGGTTTTCGATATGCTACACATTTTTATCTAAGAAAAGAAGTCTCTGAGATCAAAATTTACTTTCCAAAGTTCTAGAAGATTAGCGGGCCCGTTTAAAACCTTCAGCGGGCCGCATTCTGGCATGCGAGTTGTAAATTGGACAACCCTGCAGAAATCATTTGACAGTCAAATCAGCCTTCCGTAGAAATAGTTTTTTTGGAAAGATGAAATCCACAGCATTACATAGCAAAATCTGAATGTATAGCCGAATATACTGTTCTTATATTCTATCTGATATCTTGTATAGACTTCAGGATTCTGTCTTCTTAAAATTTAAATCGACAAGAATCAGCATAAGAAATTGCTTGAGTCCATCCAGCGTGAATTATTTTCTAGTTAAATATATTCGCAAGTAATTTGCAAAGAAAGAGAACTTAATTATTATTACCTCTTATTTTTGTAAGGATGTGGGGTGAATGTAAACGGATTTTCCTACATTACGAGGAAACGTGCGTTTAATCGATGAGTGAGTTGAGATTTACCCTCAGAATGTAAATTGGAGACATTACTTGCCCTAGATTCATTGGATTTAGTATTGCATTTCACGCATGTCGAGAACGAATGAATAAAATGAATGAATAAACGGACTGCCAAGCAAGCTCGTGGGGTGATTAATTAGGTCTGCGGGAATTATTGGAGTGAAAGGTAAAAGTTTTAAATAACTGGCGATCTATTAGCTCAGAATCGGCGTTTGAAAGAGGCATACGTTGCGTGACGTATGAACTTAAATCCTTCTCACCATCGAGCTCGCTGCCTTCATTGGGATCGCTTATATATTCTCGCTGCCCCTCACTGAAATAATGCAGATGGAGTGTAAGGCATTATTGATAATTTCTTGGCGAATTGAAATAATTAATGTAAGGTATCTTCGCTGGTGCGATTCTTGGATGCGGCACTGTCAACTTTATGTTAACAGAGGAGGATCATAATTATTAACGCTAAATTGTAATAAGATTCTGAAATTACGATATAGTTGGGTAGGAATGATGGGAAGAGATAAGATGGAAAAAGCGTAGGACAGGTTGAATAAAGTGGTAGAGGTAGAATAAACTGAGGAAAAACAAATTAGAGAAGCAAGGAGAGCCTTACGAGGAAAATTGACAAATGCGGAAAGAAGGAAAGTAATAAAAGAAGATGGTTCAATGTAGAGGGGCTAGGTTTGTCTAGGGAGAAGTAGTATTACGGCTATGATGGAATTCCTCGGGTGGATTTCGCTTAGGGATTATTCGCTTAGACTTGATTACCGACGTAAGCTTTTCAAAAAGCTTATCACTACAGATCTCATCGACGAGATAGCTGATATTGTTATTCCAGTTAGCAACGTGCGTGAGCTCCGAGAGAAAACTAAAAGGCGATTCAGAGAAGTGATTTCCAGGACGGATAGTTACTTCTGGTCGCTTTTCCCTCGTAGTGTTAGAGAAGCTAATAGTAGTTAAGGTGTGATTTTCGGTGTTTTTACACCCCCTGCCACGCGCCATTGGCGGCTTGCGGGGTTTAAATGTAAATGTAAAGTATGTGTGGTGTAAGGGGAGAATTGTGGTAGGAACTACACACTGGATTATATTAGTTATCGAGCCATTCACACGTTATTTACGTCATCCTATCCCGTAGAGAGCGTCTCTCCGCGGAAGGAAGTCGAAAAAAGGATCAAAATCTAAAGCAAATCGAAAGTAAGCCAATGGCGTTCCATATTCCCTCTTTTTCCCGCCTGTTTTTCCTATCCCTGTTGCCATCCGACGGGCTTCCCAAACGGAATTAGTATTCACAAATTGAGTCTGAAGAGAATCACGCCCATCGCAACTGCGGGGTTTCTTTCGAGTTGCCATCAGTGGAGTGTACGTTCAGCTGCCGCATTTTATCAAAAAACCAAGCATCCGTTGATTCCGCCATCCATCCACCGACCACGCCTCTCGCTACGCTGATCCGTCACAATTAGCACGGCTCTACAGCCCGCCATCCAGTGCGGTTCTTGCTCTCGTGAGCCTCCTCAGGAAAACAAAAGACCACGCCCTTGCTCGCATCATCTCACTTATATTTCTTCCTCCTCACCTCTGGATTTCTCCTCTCCATCTTCCTCCGACACGTCAATTTCAATTTTCTATTCGACGGACGCAGACTCCCTCCTCTCCTACCACTCACTCTCTTTTCTCAATAATTCATCTCCTCCGTCCTCCAACTTTTCTACTATCTCAATAGTTCTGAACGTCTGGACTGAAATCGGCTAGTTATTCGTACACTTCCACGAGGCGTTAAATCGGGCGTATTATTTTAATGGAATTGAAAGGGGCCGCGGAATCGTTGCCCTAAAAGTCTTCGTCGTTTAATCTATTCCCTGGAATAGATTAAACGACGTAAACATTTTCCATTTAAAGGCAACGGATGTCCTTTCAAAACGGCAGGAAAACACACATATATCGTAGCATGAAGTATTTCTTGGTCTCTTGTTGGTGCAAGTCTATGCTTTCATTCTTTTCATTTCCTTTGAGCTCTTTTGCATTAATTTAAACTCAGCGTACGGTATCCAAGTTTTGTTTCGCTCTTTATCGCCATCAAGGGTTGGTTGGTTGCAGCCCTCAAGGCCATCTTGTCCCAAGCCAATCACTTCATTTCCTGAAGAATGTTTAATAACGACACTTGTACAAATTCACAAGAAAAAATATTTTTAGACACGTTAACCGGTTTCTGGCAAATGAGGATGGCGTGATTTGCGCTGAAACCGGTTAACGTACCTAAAAATATTTTTTCTTGTGGATTTGTACAAGTTTTGTTATTAAACATTTTTCTACGATGAAATTCCACCAAGCGTCGCTTAATGATATTCATTACGCTTCATTCCCTCTATCAACCTAAGCTTAACACTGATCTGTCTGTCTCCAGCAGTTCGATCGAGGACTTCCGAAGATTAAATTTCCCCTCCATCATTACTTCCAAAACTGTTTCCAGTAGTGTCCGATTAAAGTTTAATTCAAATTAAGCGCAGATCAAAAATCTTTAATTCTATTATTGCGAACTTGTTTAATTGTGAGAAATACCTCGCAATTAAGCGTACATACAAACTAAAATTTACAGGATACGTGGCTCTGAGAAATAAACCAGCTTTGGTACAAAAAGATTGGGTTTGTAAGAATCTGTACTGCCTAAGTATTGTTCTATTGTGTACTGGTATTCTGACTTACGATTCCAAATAAATTTCCGTACCTGTGTTTTTGAGTAAATTGCAGCGTAGTATCATTTTTAATTCAAGTAGGATGACATATATGCACCATTTCCATTCGCCACACGAGAGAATCGCCGTTTACTTTAATAAAACCCGAGCGTGAGGCCAAAAACGCGAATTTTTGATGTCACGAGAGGCGCTTGGCGTCCTTCCCAATTTACATTTGCTATCCGGTTACGGCCCGCCGCTTAGCATTGAAAACTAAATGACCTAGCACGATAATGGAGGTCTTATGGAGCATATGGCATTCGCGGTCGGCTAGAGATATTTGATTGGTTCATTAAAGAGAATCGGTTATCGGACTAAAGACCATTTTGCAGGTATCATCTCCTTTAAATTTCGCAACTTTACTAGTTACGACAGGTGAGACTGTAACAACCTTTTACTCCGTTGGGAAACGAATCCCTAGGAATTTAACCTAAAAATAATATATCAGTAGCAGTAAATATTAACTATATACTTTACTTGTGATGTGGCATTCTTCCGGGTTCTCCGAATACTTCGGAAAATCTAAGGAGAAGAATTTTCCCGCTTAGTTTTCAAGGACTGAAAGTCATTTTCTCTTCCCGAAATGGTCCTTTTAATTTGGCAATAAGTTTCGAGCATGCGGGAATATTTCGTTGGCATTGGTAATAGGGTCGTAAATGTTCCCCAATCACTGACCTATCCTTTCATCTCGCCGCGTAGCCGTGGTACGTCGGCCTACATATTTCATCGTGTAATCTCCAAGTTTGTTAATTAACTTCGATCTACCTAGGGTGTCTCCCTCAAATAGCCTAGAGACCCAACATCAAGTCTCTGCCAATAGGTACTTTTCACATCACAAAGAGCTTCAAGAATTCCCAAGAATTTAGTAATGCAGTTAATAACTTGTGAATTTTCGTAAATATTATGTTTGATAGAAGAATAGAATAGAATCTTGTTTGATATAGTTAACTCAAGGCTTTCGAGAGTTCAAAAGAAATAGTCTTTAGAACTCAAACATATGTAAAAATGGACTTCAATATTACGATTTAAAATCTGGTAACATACCATGAACGTAAAGATCTTATCAAGATTATGCATTATATTTCCCTTAGCATACGATGGTTCCATTTATAATTCTCATTCCCTTTATTGTTTTCAATCTTTCATTTATGCATATGATGTAATGAAATAGCTACTCTCGCCAGAAAACATTCCGCTTAGCCAATGCGAAACTAAAGCAACAGTAATTTTTTATGCAAATATCTCCGTAACATCAAACAACGAGATCGATTTCTTGTTGCTAAACATAATCGTCTATATGCAAAGCATTCAGGGAGAATTAAATTTCAACCTCTCCACCGTAAGCTACCGAAAGCTTTAGGATGTGGCTCATTAGACAAGATGAGGAGTCAGTTATATTGCACTAGCTTTTTTAACTGAGCTAGAATGCTAGAATATGGAAAACGTGCACGCCAATGCAGTAAAATGACGCTAGGATAATAACATATTACTGCTATGTAGTTACTTTTTTTAGCGTTCAGTAAGGAGATACCTAAATGAATCCCATCATTTAGCATCGCTCAGTAGTTTTCATATTGTCACAGCTATTAGCTCAGCTGAAACAGACTGAGACAAAAGTTAGCGAAAGATTAATTTTCATCCATCCAGTACCTAAAGGCCATAAAATATCTACTCACCAGTGTATGGTAAAAGGATTAAAATTTGAAAGAGTGATATAAGTATCAGCTTCTCTAAATTTGGGTTCTTTCATTTGGCTACATGTTTAAAATTCAATTGTCCAGTTTTCTAGTGAATACAGAGTTCCATCAAGGTGGCTATTCTAATACTTTCCACGAATATCTTCTATTGCAATTCATCTGATTTGGAAATTATGCAACCATTGCTAACGTTCTATTTACGTACCTACTTATTTAAAGAAAATTCATTCCCTTTCGAGATAAGAGCTCCCGGTTAGCCAAGTGGGTAACGCGTTCGACTTCAGAGAAAGCGGTCCCGGGTTCGATTCCCGGTGAGGGCCTACGTGAAAAATGAGCTAAGCTGTCGAAGCACTTTTACGATACTACTACCTTTCGAGATAAATATGATAGAGCCATTTTGGTTAGAAATTCTCCTCTACCACTGCCTGACCTTCCCCTATCTCTAGATAAATTCATTTTTTTCACGTGTTACCCTTCATCTCTCAAGATACGACTGTCCACTCTCTTTAAGACCTCATACGTCACACTCAATCAACTTTTCCAGATCTTCTCCACTAACTATCATGCTTTTTAACGTTCTGTTTGCGAAATTTTCTGCTTAGCGACGTGAATTTCTTGCACGCACATCTTCCGACCTCTTTCCCACTACCTTTACTTATCTTTATTCTAGGCGATGGTTTATGTCCCTCATATTGTGATGTCGCTCAGTCCCGTAGGAGCTGCTCCCTGAATCCTTTGAAAAAACACACAAGTGGGCAACCTCTTCCGCTCTTGTTGTCTCTTTCTCCTCCATGCGGAGATGGCTTTCTCTCCACCTCTTATCGCGCATATCCCATTTCCTCCGTTTTGGTGGTTCTTTTAACTTGTCACGGGGCGTATGCGCGGCATATACAGAACCCGGCCAAAGGCACGCAATTTGTTACCCATCTCTAACGCCCATTTTACCGCCCAATTTAACGCTCTCTTCCTTTTCCTTCTCTTTTGAGGTTTCTCCGTAATCCCATTTTCTTCGCAACGTCTCTTTTTTTGTCCAACGCACATTATTTCCTAATCAATTATTTTTTAATTACGAATGAAAAATTTCCTAATTTCCAGTGATACTCCTAATTATATCCGTGGAAGTAAATAGTTTTCCATGTCTACAACTTATAGGCGATTGCTTTCGGGCAGCCAATGGGCAGTATGGTACAGGCATCAAAAATGCCGTGAAATACAAGGTCAGAAATAGTGAAGAAATTTCGGTAAGATCACTGTGAGCTATCCGAAGGAAAAACGGACATGAAAAATGTCTTACTGGACCAGAACTCGAACCTAGAACCTTCCACTTCCGGGCAGATGCTTTAACTAATTAAGCTATCTAGGCAGAATATATTTTCAAGCTGTTTTGAGAGATTTGTAGGCAAGGGCAACGTCGAGTCTTGTCATACGTTTTTGATGCCCGTTTTTCCTTGCGATTATTCCTACGTCCACGCTTCCACGTGCAAAGTTACCTTTACCGTTTTCCATGTGGTTTTTTGATCGTTGAAATTAAAATTTTTAATGGCCTTTTGGTTACTTTAAAGCTAAGATTACTTTAAAGCTAGATTTCGACTTAAGACAATATTTTTTTTCCAAAACCCTTGCATGAAAATGTTCTATGAATATATTCATCGTCGAAAGATATATATACTCATATCAGTAGAACGAAATTAACGAAAAATATTTTTTTTTCGAAAATCATCCGTAAAATGTACTTGCATTATTCGATAATAACGATGACTCGAACGATGTTGGCTGCTTAAACGGCGTTTATTTACTTGCGAAGATGATTCGCCTCATTCGCAAAAGACATCGTAAAATGATTCGGTACATTATATTGTAATCTATTACTTCTTAT
This sequence comes from Ladona fulva, assembly GCA_000376725.2. Taxonomy (NCBI): domain Eukaryota; kingdom Metazoa; phylum Arthropoda; class Insecta; order Odonata; family Libellulidae; genus Ladona; species Ladona fulva. The sequence continues at coordinate 618,502 of KZ308566.1, read as the reverse complement.
CTGCTATGGTAACTTAGTTAACCAGATATCAATTTTCATACAAGAGCTCTAATCATCTTGAAATTAATTTTAGGTTTGGCTTAGTTCTACCCAAAGCTTTGAATTATTTCTTTAACTAATTTCATCGTCCATATTCGAATCAAATGAATAAATTGGATTCAGTCGTAAATCGTTTCGTAAAAATCAAAGCAACGTTACTTAATCGTTGTCGTGCCGGTTTCTCCATTTTATTTGCATTGCTGCCATAAAGACAGATCATCATTCCCAGAATGCTCACGTCTGTTTACGGCATAACACAATTTCAAGGATGAAAGTATGTCTACGGTGCATATTCTTAGCAGGAAGTGAGGGAGTAGGCATGTTTCACGGATCATAGGTCGCGCTCGTTTGATTTCCGTGCAAGAAACTTTGAATCAAGCTGAGAAAGGGCTTTCCCACTACTGTAGCTACATTCACACAAATCTCTCTTTCGATGACGTTAGTTTCACTTCACTTTGCAATACGAATAGCGTTTTTGAAACGACAACTTCTGCTATTACTTAACTTACGGAGGTTCTTTCCTTAATGTAGTCTGTCTACTATTTATGAGACGACTTAGGAGTCGCCTCTGAGGATGGATGCGTGGCATCCGAAATACGTATAAGGCTACGTCTTTGAGGTGCTGTTCCTTTATTTGCGGTTTGGAGTTCCGTATTGGTGATTCCACGTTGTTTTTTCATACTGTTGGCATCGGTTTTACTTTTGACACCGCAGACTCGTTCACGAATTTTATCTAGTTTTTCTACAATTAATGTTCAATTGATCAAATTAAAATATAAACAAGAATAGCAATTGTGAAAAATAGCGACATGACTGGGACTCGAACCCAGGTTCTATCCACTGAAGTACCATGCCACGTCTCTTCCACACTGTTTAGGGAATGCTTTGTCTCTATTTTTCACACTTGTTATTCCTGTAGGATTAGTTGTATGATTTCATCGGGCAAAGAAATTCACCTTTCCTTAAAATATAAACATATTTCATTAATTACCATATCAATTAATCTCGTAAATTATAATGATACATTTAAAATTTAATTTATTCTATTAATTTCCTTTTTTACATTATATGCTTCGAGTTTTCTGGGTTTTTTTTCAACCCTGTTCTTTGAGGGTGTTTTCCAGCACTGTGAGGATTACGTTTTTTAAACCTTCAGATGGGAAGATTTTTCCCCACAAATTTAAACTTTTTGTGTGTTTAAATATTATATTATCTTATACATTGACAATTGAGGTTAGGTGGAAGAAAGGCCAAGTTGGCCTAATTTCGCCTTAATATAGAGTTTATTTATTCATTGTTTCATCAAAGATGTAATGAGGTTCATAAATATCCTAGATGTATAGGTGCTATCATCCCAACTATTCCTATGAAAGAAGTATTGTGATAATTTACCGTACACATGTATTTATTTATGTATGATATAGGCAGCGATAAGCATATTCTTGTAAAATTGTCTCACATTTCATGCTTTGTTTAATTTCGGAGTGCTAACATCTATTTATAAAGAATTATACTTGTTGCATCCTTAATATTGAGCGTTAAATGCAACCCCATTTTCATGCCGAGAAACTGAATTGGAAATATTTTGTTACATTCATACCGGAACAGTTTAAAAGGGATTATTTTAAATGACAGGGAATCTTATTTGATTCGGCGTCACTCAGAGAATCAAAGGAAAATAAAGTTTTCGATATTTTCTTAATTTCGCAATTTTCCGAATACCTGTTCACTGAGTCATTCTGCATAATTTTTCCTGTTGCTCCGAAATACTTTTATCTTTCCTTCATTCTGTCATAATTTATCAGCATTTTGATGGAGAATATTAACACGACTGGTTTCTCAATGAAAATTTCCGACGAAGATAATGGGTTTTAATTATTGTTTATCAAGCGGTGGTAGTTATGGGAACTCGACCGAAAAGATACCGGGATCACGCTCGCGTTCGACTTTGGTTCACGTGACTATAACCATGTGGAAATGATCAATAAATCAATGAGATTGCCACTGCCCTCAGAATATGGGAGGACGATCAATCCTCCGGATGAAGGCACGTAAGAATTCATGCTATTTTTATTTGATTGATCGTTACGTAACTTAGGCCGACCTAAGGAAATGAATGCACGGAAATGAATGAGAGAAACTACTAAAGAGCAATCGCGAACGAACTATGAGAACGGTAAGAAGTTTTAAAACATTCAAGTGCTCTTTCCCTAGTTATTTTTGTATCCTTACTTCTATCAGAGTTGAATATCACGGAATACGGTGGAAAATTCACTTCTACCTCAAATTTTTGGGGAGTGGTGGTTTTGATGTTTTCAGTCAATAAGGGATGGTTGTTACCAGGGCCGACCCGAGGAGAATTAGAGCTCCGGACAGACACCCTCTTTACACAGATACTTTGAAAACGTCCATTTTATAAGAGGCTCCTAATTTTTCGAGGGATGATTTCTTAGTATTCACTAACATTAATTCCAACAGTATCTGTATATTTATTTACTTCATTTAATTAATTCTTATTTATATTCTTTAAGACTAAAAATAGGGAACAGGCCAGGTCGTAGTCATTAAATAAATATAATATGTATTCAATTATAACAACTTTAATTATTAATAATTTAATATTTAAAATAAGCTAATATATCTTAAATTAACGGCAAATACTCTCAAAGAATCGGCATGTATTATTGGTTTGCGATTGATCAATTCATGGAGTTGTTTATTCAAAATTAATTCCACACAAATTTTATCAGGAAACTTCATAATAGGCACAAATTTTATTATGTTTTGAATCGCTAACAATCTAATATCATTACTTAAGAAAGCTTCAATTCTAACAAATCTGCGCAGCGAGCAATCTCCTTACATAGTTGTGTTATTGGTTATTGTATGAAAACACCTCACATGAAGGTATCCAATCCTCATAAAAATCGACGTTATGTGCCCCCCAAACCTCGGCACACTGGGCAACCGCTCGGCTCGCCCCTGTTTCGGGACGGCGCTAGTTGTTACATTCATAAAGTCTACCAGTAGTCGGGATGTGGCCCCGGACCTGAATCCCAGATTTCTATCCTCCGTCAGAAGGGTATTGGTGAAATATTTTAGTCCTTCAGTTTTTGTAAACGTTGATTACATGCGGAAGTTTTCATATTACATTATCGAGGAGCATGAGGAGGTAATTTTTTTCCGCGTGAATTTATCTCAGGAAAATTGGAAAATCTTTGTTTATTCGCAATTCAGTTATTCATACTCCGTCTGCGCCCAAAAACCTAGCGAACTGCTGGAAGAGTCGTAAAAAGGATCGCCAGGCAAAGGATGATATTAAAAATGGAAACCGAGGAGAAGTGGAAAAGCAAAATTTCTCTATGAATGGCGCACGAGAGCTGTATCGCGTTATGAGATTTCTCATGAAAAAGGGAAGTATTACTGGATGCAGTTTGCCTCGGCTACACCGTTGTATTAATCTTTTTCCAATCTCATGAATTCGGACGCGAGTTGGTGACAAGTGTGCGGAATGTGTACGCTCAGTTTGAAAATGACAGAAAAGAGAGGAAACACGAGTGGAGGTATTTAATTAGTCGGTGGTAAAATTCGAACTATCGATCATCTGAGTGAAATTATTATTTTCTAGAATTTCTTACAGGAGATATGAAAAGTTTTCTCTTTGAATACTGAAGTATATGTCCGTATAAATGAAGCTAAAAATGGTGAGAGAGAAAAGAAACACTACTTTTACTCGGTACCACTTGAGATGTAAAAATGGTGAGAGAGAAAAGAAACACTACTTTTACTCGGTACCACTTGAGATGAGTTGAGGCCGAAACAGTGGATTTGGTTAAAACAGGCGAACGACTGTAGTGAATGGAAAATTTGGCATGAATTGCTTAAGGCAATATCTGATTAAGATTATAGATAAAGTTTCTGCGAAGGAATGTAATGAGGCATCGCAAAAGAGGAGAACGATAGGAAGGCATTGGGTAGGAAAAAGTATCAGCAAATAGATAGCTTATCTATATTCAAGTGTTTGGGTATGTCTGTATGTATGTTGGCCTAAATCTCTAGAAAGAAACTTTCAAACTTTCCACATTACTTAATGTCAATGTCCCACAGATAATAGGCTACTTTTTATTTACTGGTTCGATCCAAGAATCAATCATTTCCATAAGAAACGCACGTAAGATTCATTTAATAGATTACAAGCTTTACTTCTTTTGCAAAATTAAATCAGAAAGTATAGGCGTACGAAATCGAGACAACCATCTACAGAAGGGAAATCAAATATGAATTTTTATCTTTGTTAGGGATTATTTATTTCGCGTCTGAATTGCGAGAAATTGTTAAATTCGCAGACCTTTTCTAAACATTTTCGGTTGTAAACAACTCTGACGGCAATTGTCGAATACGGTCTTATGCATTATTTCTTAAGAAGATATTGAGAAATTAGGTTAATCTGAAATATATCGTAAGAATTAATGATAGGCTTTATGAAGAGGAGGTCATTTTTATGAGATGGTAGTATTTGCAGTTATGAACGACTTGCAGTGACCAATCACATGGAAAAAAAAACATACGACCACTTAGGAGTATTCCTTCTCGACATTGCAAACGTGATTTCAAATTAATAAAGCGACTAAAGGTGCTATTCGTTGAGTAAATCTGCATCTGAATATGCACCTCTTTTCGTCTATTTGTTATTCTCCGGCTCAATCCCAGACGTTTGAAAACGCTCCCATGAAGTGCACATGAAGTTTATGTGAACTGTCTGCAATCTTTATTTCTACTGCAAAATTAAATTAAATTTAAAGGAAAATCACTGTGGGAACTGAACTAAAATTTTATCAGAAAGAAATTCTATTAAGATGCACACTATTTCTATCGGTTATAGATTTCGGCTCCCATTTATGAGAACTTGATGATTTTGTAAATTTTCGTTTCCGATGCACGGTTCTATCAAACTAATGTGAGGACATTTTCTTTTCTTTCTTCTGTAAGAAGAGGAGTAATTTATTAAATCCTGCTTCTGTATTCCCCGTTAGAATCAACGGGCACTTCACCTAGTAAAGAAAAAAGAGAGTTACGAGAATCTCGAGGGAGGAGCAAAAAATAGGGTACATACAATGGAGAATTCAGTGAAACGTGTAATCATGGAATTGTCGAATGAGAAAGATCTCCAATGATAATGATGGGGTTGGAGGTTCGCTGCATGGCTACGTTTTCTCAGGGAATTCATTATTAAGTTTCACTTGGAGTTTCAGTTGGTTTCAACCCTCGGAATACATGACATATATCTGCTTGTGCAGTTGAAGAATAGGCTGATTATAATATTCAAAGTCGATTATTGATGAATTATTCGCAGAATATAAAATTTTAGTCGAGAATTCATATTACTAGAATTTTATTAGAATTTTTATTCAGTTTTCGAAATATCCTATCTTACTTAGAGCTTATCATAGAAGAAAATTTGTTTCGTGTTTTTGCAAGTGTGGAGCTTCTTTTTCTTTAGCTATTTTCTAAGTTTGTGCTAGAATTTGAGGTTCAGTCGTTGTATTCGTTTTAATTAGATTGAAGCCAACCTTTCCTCTCTCTCCTATCGATCCGTAATTCCTTTCTTAATAACTGTAATCATTATCTTGTTATGAAAATGGAGTACTAATTTTATGAGTTTTATATCTGGTCATACGTACGTATGTGATTTTTGCTGCTCGTATCCAGTTGCGAAATTCTGGCTGAATTTCTACATTCATGTGTTGAAGTACAGTCTAACGGTATTTTTCGAGAATTCTGCTCTGCGGGTCTGCTCTGTGAATAGAGCTGCCGCTAGGCAAGAGGAATATTCCGTATCGAGACTCGATCTAGTAAGAACTTGTTTATATCCCTTTATCAGTTAGGTTTTACATCATGCATGCTCTCCATCCTCCGAAATATTATATTTTTAGCAGTTGTGATTTCCGGCTGCTGATATATTTGCATCTTTTTTAATGTGGGTTTTTAACGGAAATCGAACCCGGGACCACTTTCACCGAAGGCGAATGAAGTACCCACATGGCTATCAGGGGAGCCGTATCTTTTTGTTGAGATGTTTGATTTATTTTTTTCAGTGAGATTTCGTGGCGGTTATATTAAATCTTCTATTTTAAGAGAGAAATGATGTATACTTTTCCACACAAAATTTTTAATTGACAACACAGTTTACTGTGTGTAGCCAAAACCGGTTGTCAATAAAAAATTTTGTGGAAAAGTATACATCCTTCCTCTCTCATGGATTTCCATAACATCTCGGCCGCTTCCGTAGATTATATCCATTGTAAATTTAGATTTCTTCTTCATCAAATTGGAATTCTTTCTTAGACTAAGCAGTGTATCGAATTAACGCGCCGCGAACTTTCAGTCGATACGTATGCAGGGGAACCGTGAAGGAAGAAAACGCGTAAAGCATCGTGTCATGCGGTTTCACTCGGTACCATTCTCTCATCGGCGACGCTTTAAGCAACCGACTTCCTTTCTTAAATTCACGAATAATTCGCGAAGCCCGCCGTCTCATCTATTCCTAAATTTCCTAGTTCTCTGCCCCATTTCTCCCTCCCCATTCTTCCCTCCTCTCATCCCCGCCCTCCTACTGTCGTAAGCACCCTTAAAGAGACAACCTTCTTCTCGGCCTCTTCAAAGTGCGATCCGGAACCGCCATTTATTTGTACCATTCCCCGCCCGCTTTTATTTAGAAATCCCGAGGAGCTCTTCTTGGGGAAGAGATGTCGGCGGCGAGCCGGGCCTCCACCGCTTTACCAGCGGGACCCCGGCCAACTGCCCCTTATCTCCTCCTCCATTACTTTTTCCGCCATCTCCTTCGTCTCTTGTTTTCCTCACCCCTCCATGACGATTTTCGGCTTTACTTCCCACCTCTACAACGCGTCACACCTCACTGGCTTCATCATCGCGTCGCCGTAATGAGCGCACCTTCATAGATGAGCACCGATTTATTCCGACTCGAGGAGAAAAATATCGCGAACCGCTTGAGTAATCTACTCTCAGAGCTGAGGTCGTTCTCTAGGATGTTCTCTAGGAGGTTTCACCTAGGATGGGAAGTTAAATAAATATTACTCAGTGTAATTTAGCGATATATTGAGTGGTAACTTTCATTTTAAGTAATTCAGTAATTTAATATACTTTATTGCTACTGATTCATTCCACTCGAACCCGGATATTTCAAAGTGGACCTTTGTTTGGTGCCTTGAATTTCGAATCGGCGAGGTTTTGCAGTTTCTAGAAGAATTTCCCTTTCCGTTTGAAGCCTTCCCGGAGAGCCTAGTGGTTAGATGTCAAGATTAACTGTTTCTCTTGCAACAAATTACAAACTTGTGAGGGTTGTACGAAAAGGATTTAGTTATTGATTTCAGCAGCTTCGTTGGCAATCATAAAATATAATGCTTTTTCAATTTCGCATCATAATTAATGTAAGTTCGACTTAAATTGTACGATTGAACTTACTTAACTTATTAGTAAAAGTATTATATTTAAGTTGACCATGGATCAGGAAATGAATCCCAGTATGATCTCAATTATTCCTCAGCTTCAAAATCCTATAATCGTCTTTTAACTTTAGTTTTAGCTTAAAAATAAGTGGTTCAAGGAAATCACGTATACTTGTAAAGAAATAATATATAGATTGATGGGAATGTTCGCCATAATTTGCTATCCTTAATTAAGTGGGGGTGGAGAAAATAAAAAAATTAAATTCGTAATTCAGAAAGACTTCATACGCCTCATCGATATGAAATCTTAATAATTTTTAGCATCTCAAAATTGGCCGGAAACTTTTCGTGAGGTAAAAAATTATCTTTCGCCAATTCAGAAGGTAGAACGAATACTATCAGTTGGACCGGATTCGTGTTCATTTCCCTTATCTTAGAAATTAAGTAATTTGGAGTTCATCGAAGATAGCACATGAATTTTATCTTATCTCCACTTATTTTTCTTGGTTTCTTGTGACTGGCCAATATCATTAAGCCAATTTGATAAAATGAGTTCAGGGTAATTCCTCGCATTTCGCTTTTTATTTCCTATATATCACCTAAGTTGTTCTCTCGTCACAGCAAATGAACGCTAAACGCTTCACAAGTTCCTGAATTTAATTTAAGATATTTTTCGGTATCTTTGTCGTTGTTTTGTCATTTGACGGAGAGCGATTAGCAGTGAACGTATTGTCGTAAGAATTAAAAAGGATTCGGTGACTTCATTTTGCGGTTAAATTGTTTGACAAACTCTTATCAATAGTGTCTGTGTATTTTGGAAATAATTGGACCTATTTTTTATAAAAATTGGTAATGGTGGCTCTTTTTTAAGTCCATCGTCAATGAAACTTATTTATTCGGAGATTTCATGCATGTTATCATCTGCGTGTGATATTTCATTAACTAATTTCGCATCTCCAGACGGTAGCGTTTATATTCAAAAGAGATATTATTCATTCTTTGATATTTATTTGATCATTCAGAGAACTTTTCAGTCTCGGAGCGCATATTTTCTATATTCATGGCATGCTAGCACTAAAATTTGGATTTAAATTTAGCCCTAATATTTGAGTTTAAATCTGTTTATATTCCGAGTCACACAAAAAACTCAATTGATTGGTATTACTTGGGAATGAGAATATTTGTTCGTCTAGATGTTAGTTTCTCTGAGCACAGTACTCCTACCGTATCACCCACTGTAAATGCAACCTGACTAGGTCATATCTCTCAATGGGATTACGCACTTGTCTTACGGACTTTACTTGTCTATGTCTATGTTAATACCCTGCAAGTCGCCTTTCGACGTGTGGCAGGGGGTGCATGGACCATGACTTTATTTCCCTAGTCGATTACTTCCGCATACCGTTCGCGGAAAAAATGAGTTCTTGAATCGATTGGTTCTAGCATCTATTTCCTTTATCTTTCTCGCAGTATCCGAACGGCCTACGTAACATGGTGGACGCATTATATCGGCTACATCATCTCTGAACGTGCTTTCTCTTAATTTATACAGTAAATCAATCTTTTATTGAAATCTCCTAACTCGTAAAAATTCCTATCTTGCGACCTGAAGCATCTGGGTGACGCTCACTGATTTATCGTAGCAATTCTTCAGAAAACGTACTTTTACCGCACCCCTACCCCGACATCGGTTCAATGCCCTAAATTTCGTTCAATCATTCACAGACATAGGCTCAAGTCATGCAATACTTGAAGGAGATTCACTTGGCTAGATTTCCCATAAGAATCGATGTCAAGGATCGTTTAGACTCTGATGTCACATGAATGACATAAATGAATAATTCATAAACTAAACCGCAGATGTCAATGGCGATTTAATTTTTCCTACGACACTTCATCATTTTGATGTGGTGATGAGGGCCGATGCATTTGCGAGAGATGAAAGCTGTAATGAGTGAGGAATTTCGAGCAGTGAAGGGAGAAATGGAGCGACATTTGAGAAAATCAGTCAGGCTAGTTGACTGATGATGCTTTCCTTTCGTCATCGGAGTTCAAGGGATTCGAAACAAAACTTCTTTCCAAGACTGATGATCTCTGTCATCATAAAGGTTTTGAGAGTGTTTTATAACCGTGATGGACATGTTAATAGGCCTGGATTGTTTGTTTATAATTTGAGAAGGCCTTTTCTTATAAACAATTCTATTCCTATATATCACCTAAGTTGTTTTCTTTATTTCCAAAAAACATCT
>KZ308566.1:440898-592766 GCA_000376725.2 Ladona fulva | reverse complement strand
CAACGGAAAGCGATACGTTTTGTTAAGAAGTGCTACGATAAAAAAGCAAGCGTTACCAAAATGCTGTCAGATGCAGGTTGGGAATCCTTAAAAGATAGGAGACTAGAAACTAGATTGCGATTGCTCGATAAATTTAGGGAAAGTACATTTGCGGAAGATATAGTAGATATTATGAGACCCCCCTGCTACCTTGGAAGATCCGACAATGAGCGCAAAATAAGAGAAATAGATGCTAGGACGAGTCGTTTAAGAATTCATTCTTTCCGCGAACTATACATGATAATAATAGGCTAAAAAAATAGTCCGAACGGCCGGTGTTTTCACCTCCTGCCACACGCCGTGAGGCGGCTTGCAGGGTATTTGTGTAGATGCAGAAAGCAAAACGCCTCTACAATGGATTGAAAACAGTAAAATTTAAGACAAACAATTCAGTCGAAAAAAATTAAAATATAAAAAAACGACTCCGAAAAGTCAATAATAAATGAGACTAAAATATAAGTTACAAATTAATGTAATTTTATAAATGTATCTAAAGAAAGAGAAAGATTCTACACCGATGCATAATTGATCTCTTTTAAGAAGAGAATGCTTCACTCAGTTCAGTTATTTCTACGGAATAATCCATGTTAGGAAAAAAGAGATCTATAATTAAATGAAGTCCTCTATCTAAAACCATACCATTGGACTTAAAATTTTAGGACTGTGCTAATAAAGCTGAGTACCCTTAAATAAAAAAAGGCTGTTTTGTAGCAATATGGAGTCTAAAATTTACTCGACTCCGTGATGAGTCCTTCTCTCAAGGATTAATTAAATTACTGAACGAGGAGTAAGGTTTCGTAATGCACACGTTTTTCTCGAGTGGAAGCCTCGCCATAAAAACGAATCTTATGCATGGGAAAATGCCGAAGTTGAGGGTTTCCGACTTCGTGCATCCTCGTAATAGGCTCACATCATAGCTTCCGCTGCTTTCGGCCGAGTCTGATGAGAAAGTTTTTCTGGTGAAAAAGATTCTAAGTCATCGTTCCATACTGTATCATAATATTCGAGAAAGAACGATTTCCCATAAAATTGAAAATTTTCGTGAATCTTTGGGTAGTCTCCCGTTTCAACGAGAAATGGTCACAGACGGGCAAAAAAGGGACTTTTATTTATCCCACATTTATATTACCCTCATCATTGATCTCTTTGTTGGAAACATCTTTTACGATGTCTAAACTGAATTGCCAGAAGGGCATGATAGGTTACCTGAGGTAAATTCCACACATTACTTTTTTTAACCGAAATCAGATGGGTCTCTGCATTTTAACTAAATGCAAATGGTATAAGTAATATTGCTAAAAGTACTTCGACAGCTATGATCGTTTCGCACGTGGGCCCCCGCCGGGAATCAAACCCGGGATCGCTTTCATCGAAGTCGAACGCGTTGTCCACTTGGCTATCCGTGAGCCTTAAATGCAAATGGTTCATGTTAGCCTAATAAGATTTTTAACAACACTTCGTTGAAACAACGTTTTCTTTTGGTATTTATCAGCGGATAACACGCCCTTTTTCTCCTAAAATTAGAGCTGAAATATGATCTGCATGTTACATGCGTATTTTACTATTTATTTAAACTAAATCGACTAAGTAGGAGCTTATTTATCATTGTATTATTATATTTTATTTCAGCATTTATGATTAAATATACATTTTAAAAGTTATATAAATGTTATAAGTATTAATAAATTAGCGTATCAATAATAAATAATCTGAATTCCAATTCTTTTACAATGGATTTAAAGCTTCGTTGCATATATTTCATTTAAAAAAATTATGGTGCCAAAGGCAAACTACTTCACTCCTCATTTTGCCTAGTAAGTCTCATTCCCCTCTCATAGCTAATGATAGATGGGATAAGGTTCCGAGCATCCTTTGGGCTGAATACTTTACGGACATTATACCCTAATGCATAGTATACGTCGATAAATACGTACATTTCATCAAATGAACATCGTGAAAGACGTCTACGAAAATTCCATTGTTATTTTTTCAAGTTTACATGTAAAGGTTTTGAAATGCAGTCTTTGGAACACAGCTTATTGTATGAACGTGAAAATAGTCGGAAGGATCGAAAAATCTAAAAGGTTTCTGGGCATAAATGCGATATAGATCATGCAAAGGAAGTCGAGAGTATCCGCAAGGAACAAGGTTATAAAAAACGGCATTATAGAAAATAGTATTGATTAAATGGGCGAAAAAGAGATGTAAAATATTAATAGCGGCGAAGTGGAGTGAGTGGGAGTTAAAAGAACGGAAGCCCGAAATAGATGAAGAGGAAATCCAGGGAAACGTTTCTTGGATATCAAAGGATGATTCAATTATCACGGAAGAAAAAAAAATGCTTGAAATAAAGGGCGAACCTGGATCTACCGCAAGGTAGAACACCGGCGGTTTTGAAAATGTATAAAAAACACGCTCGTTCCTAAAAATGAGAATCGCGGAAAAACTCTACTCGAAAAAACGGAATGGAATTACGTGTCTATCGCTCCATAACTGGTATCAGAACAGGATATGTGGAACTCGGATTAAAGGCTGAATGATGGATTTTCTCTCATACTGAGCACGTAATACCACCAGGATTACTTAGGTCATCTATTCCGAATCACGCCTTCAGTATTACCGGAATTTGCAGGACTCACTTCGTTATCAGAGCGGTGGCGGTTGATGAAAGAATCGATTACAATCTTCAGGGAATAATGCTCGCCTTTTGTGTTAGCGTAGGAGTAATCATATTGTTAGGGATATGATCGGAGAGTTTTAGGCGTTCCACGTGAACGAAGCGTTTGTTTCAGTTTCGTTCTTCGGAATTATTACACATCCGACGGCGATGTTTCGTAGACTAGCTACACTATGCATGTCGTATAACCTTTATCGTGGTGCGGCCTATCTTTTAGTGATTCCCGACCTCGTTGTTGTGACAATGGGAGTCCGATCGTATGTAACGGTGTCCGTGCGAGACATTCTGCGGCTTCGCTTGGCTTATAGGACTGATTCCACGGGTGTGGTGACAGGAATACGTGTTGAGGCATATCGATTATGGCGGAGCAAATGTAGTTGTTAATCAATTTTGTATTATTCTTGTATTAAGCACTCGAGACGACGGAAGGTTTTTGATTCAAGTTTTTAATACGCTCATAGTTAGACTATGTGCCCAAATAAATAGATAATATTCTTATTAAGGACAAAAAGTCTCCTCTTTCTTCTAAATACAACCACTCTTCCATTTAAATATGGCAAGTGTAAATGCTAATTCAAGGTAGTTTTCAGTTCATCTATAAATTATATCAATTTAACTCCTTTTTAAGTTATTGTGTTTAGTGAGCAACGTTTTTTAAATATAATTTTATTTTATACACTGATATCCTATATGTCTATATGTAAAGATTCTGGTGAATGTTTCGAGTTGATTGTTAAATGAAAATGGATTCCTTAATGGTTTTAGATCATTTTATAAGTTATCGCTGCATAAATTATAAACAAGCGTAGTTTGCAAATTAATTTAGTTAATGGAGAAGGTAGTTGAATACAAATTTTCTGTAGTTGTTTATGTGGAATTTCGTATCATTGTTTTTGTTAGTTGTATTTTTAGTGTAAGTTAACGTCGCCATCTGACTTTGCGTCTAACAATGGGTATTAATAATAATCACTAAATAACGTGTGTGATTTATTGATACTTAAAGAGAGGCTGCTCGCATCGCTAACCCTATTCAAAATACGGATTATTAATTCTCTAATTAGCGGTAATTGTGATAAGCTTGCACGCAACTTTTTAGAAAGAAATAAATGTGGCTCGATATCTTAAATAATGTTTTAGTTTCCGTAATACTTTGTGATTAAGTCGCACGAACACTTGAAAAACCGACCACCGGTTGCAGCAATTTTCTGAAAGATTTCAAAATTTTGTTACTCTACGATTTCTGCTCTTATTTCCTAAGAGAAATAGCCAGGAAATCTCGTAAGGGCAGCAGGCTTTTTATTCAGCCATTCCCTTGATTTGCTCCTTGAAAAAAACTATTATTGTTATTGTTATTATTGGTTTTATTATTATTATTTTTATTGTTATTATTCTATGTTGGATTCACATTCGTAGCATATTATCGGCGACCCAAGTTAGATAGCTATCGTTTTATCGATTTCTAATTATCAGAATCTCTACAAATGGTTTGGAAGTGACACGAAATCTCTTAAAATTAACTATGGGAAATAAGGAAAGAATTTTCTCGAATGCTTACTAAGAATGGGATATGTTTAGTGAAATTGTCTTCGTTGTTGTTGCTGAAAATGAATGCAGAGTGAAAACTGCGAATGTATATAATACTCCCCAGAGAAACAGTGAAAGCGCTTTCGATATTGCTTCTTCCTCTCTAGAGAGTCATCGCTGGCTCCCGGATATCCAAGTAATATTTGAAAGGAAGCGGTCCAGGGTTCGAATTCCAGTGGGTGTCCATATGTACGAAATAACCTCAACTGTCAAATATCTTAAAAAAAACTATTATAGCGACTTCTCATCTATATAGCATACAGGGATCTATGAACAGGTGGGGTCTGTAAAGGGTAACCGTGTGGGTAACGAGTTCGACTTCGGTATAAGCGGTTCCGGGTTCGATTTTCAGTGGAGTGTCACGTGCGACCTTAGTTGTCGAAGCGATTTAAAAAATTACTATTACCACTCCACGAACAGGTCTTCACCATTGATATCGAATTGTAACTAAATATTTCTCCAATTGCCTTATGTTCCGTTATAGATACAGGGGATTTCCTGGTACTATTTTATTCTTATGAGGAAATAATTCATCTCTCAGGTTTTCACTAAAGCAATAATTATACTCAATTCTTATGTATGAAGTTCTTCTTTTGCGTATCAAAACCGTAATGACGTCTTATCAGAGCCAATGCAAGAGGAAAGGGTTATGAAGAAGTTTGACTGTGAATGAGAAACTAAGATTTAGTTAGATCTAGCTGTTAATTCTACCTTTTAGTGTAATCGGGGAAAAGAGATTTTCAATTTTTTAAGGGCACGAAAAAATAACTGCTAGATGGATCAATTATCCCTTTCTTTAGCGTTTTCAAACAGTCTCATCTGGATTTTATTCATAAATATTCATCATCACGTTTCCTATGATCCTGGCCACCGAAAAGCGGGGGAATTAAATCTTTTAGAAATCTGAAAAAAAGTCTCTAATTGTATGATTGGGCACCGAAGTTAGAAAAAAACCCTATAAAAGGAATCTTGGCAGCGGTGTCTTCTCCGAGGAGCATATGAAACCTAAATGACACCCATCTAGCTTCATATTGTAATTCTTAATTTTGGAATTCGAATTTGTGTTTAACTTGAGAACAAATTTGCTGTCAGTATCGAAGGCGTATCAGAGACCGACAGCTAAAACTTAAACATTGATTATGGTATAATCCATGTTCAACATTTTTATTATTTACCTTCAGCATTATATTTTGTATCGACGGATGAGTAAGGAATTGAAATTTTCGTCGAAAAATAATGATCCTCTCACTCCCAGGAAAGAAGTGAGGAATATTTTGACTTTAATGACTCCCAATCCAATCAGAGGAGATCGAATCTGGTGCGAAGGTGCGAATTCTATCGGTAGAATTGAGTAGGTACGAACAGAACAACGTATTTGAATAAAGGCAGAAGAAGTTTTAATGTGTTGTTGATAATATATCTTAAGCTCGATTTCAAACCATCCGAATCATTTCCCCAAATTCGCTTAACGAGTTCGAAGAATGAAATTATTAAATTTTGGATAGAAGTAAACTCTGAAATCACGGAAACTATTTTTATCGTTCAGTACGATATAATGTGAAAATTTTAATTCTTTACACATATTATATTTTAGCGGAAAAGACATTTTTCTTAATTCGAAAGTGCTCGAATCTTCATTGTTTATATCAGGAATAATTAAAAGAATAAATATAGGAATATCGAGGCTAAAAACAGTTTCTAATTAAGGAATGTGTTTTGTAAACGTGTCATTTTTTTATCAAGTCTTTAGAAGGGAGAAAATACCATTTCGACGGTAATGCTACTATTATAGTGTACGTTTAAAATGTCAACATATTTGTAGGGAGGTAACGAAATCAAAAGTTTGTCTAAAAATTAGGGACAACAAAGAACTTTTTTCTAACACCATTCAATACAAAGAGTTTCTTTTACGAAATTGGTCCAAAGTATGTGGTTTTCAGTACCAATCAAGTAACAGTTATGGATTCACAATTCATGGATAATGCAAATATTTAGGGCATTGTCGATTGCGGAAGCCCTGCGAGAAACTCATATAAGATTTAAATTTACTGATCTTTACCATGTATGCAACAAACTAGTGACATAGCTGGCAAAGTATCAAAAGTTGCGGAAATTATGCTTACTTTCCGAATGCAAGCGCCTTACATATTCATCTCCGAGGACCTTCGCGTCACAAGGTCGAAGTTTCAAAGCTTAATAAAGATCCGGTTCCTAAACAACTGGTACACAAAACATCCTTTCTTTGCGCGCACAATTTGTTTCGGGAGCGTTCCGAATACATTTCTCGCATCATAAGCTTCATACAGCGTTCCTTAAACTTCGTCTAGAGCGCGGCCTAAGAAAAATCTCGCGACGTTTTTAATTTCCCGTTTCATTAGTCCTCAGATGTTGCGCAAACATTTGAGCTACCTCTTTTAAGCGGCGGTGCAGCACGTGTTTGGGTCCCCTATTTATCTCCTTGACATTCTCGTTTTTATCCGCACAAATGGCAATCAGAGACACCCGACATTTCCAGAAGGGCGAGGAGATGGATAGAGGCAGAGGAGGAGAAAGGCAGACTTCCTTTAAGGCGACGTTCATAGGCTTACTGCCACGGCATTCGGAGATGCTATTCGAGAGACGGGTACAGAAGCCGCAAACGCGTGGTTTAAAGGTTTCGACGTGCGACATCCACACGCAAATTGGCCCGCGACTGACGGCTGCCCATTATTTCAGCTATTCTCTCTCCTCTCCTTCCATCTTGTCCTTGTAGGCCTCTCTTCGCTCCCCACGTTCGCTGATATAGGTCTCGTTAAAGCTCAAGGAACTCCGATGCTTACCACGGAAGGGAAAGCAGATTTGGTAGAAGTGATGTTGAGACTAGGGCAAAACAGGAAAATGTTATCTAATTACTGTTATCCCTCCAGGAGTTCTTTTTAGAAAGTGAATTCGTCCAAACTGAAATTAATCTTGTGTAGAGCTGTAAGCTTTCTCTAAAGCTTTATCATACTGTAGACCATAAGCTTTTAATGAAATCTGTACCAGTCTGTAGACTATCTCAATCCTTAACCTTCCAAGGCGTGGTTAAGAATTAATTCAAATTTTGCTGTACACTTAACCAGGCGTCTGAAAGTTTCAGCTCAAAATTTACTTGAAAAAGAAAATAAGCATGAGGGATAAGTATAACTATTATATTCCAAGGGAGAAATGTCGATATGTATTGGACTCTTTTCGAGCACATGCTCTAACCAGTGAGCTACCATACCAGACCATTAACGGTGTGGTTTTTCGATATTTTTTTGCTTCCGTTCTTTTATGTGTTTTCAATCGCAGGCCTGAACTCGTAAAAGTAAGAAAACACCTTTTCCTTATCCTACAAAGTATTTTATGTTATGGTGTTTTCATAACTTATCATTAATTTCGTATCGTAACGAACGGAAATATATCAGACGTAGTATCTAGATGCAGCGAATTTATCCTGTAAAATTTGAAGAAAATAAATCTTTAGCATATGATGCAACACACCAAGAGCCTACTGGTAAAGATAAAAAACTATGTTAATTGTGTTGATTTGTTGTGTTGCATGCTTTCCAGTATATATATGAGGATTCGTTATACCCCATTGTTTGGAATTCACTTTAAAATGGTGCTGTCACTGTATGTGAATCTATTAAGTAAATAAATAAAAATAAACAAAAATAAATAAAAATAAACAAATAAAAATAAGTAAGTAAAAATAAATATGTTGCTGTAGACGTTGGAGTCTCGTAATATTCTAGAAACAAGCATCAAGGGAGTTGCTAGTCAAGGCAGATATTTTATAGATTTAGTAGGAATAATCAACTGTAAAGAAATGTTTTGATGTCTAATCGCAGAGAATAAGCAGGCAGAGGAATATCGCCCTCGGAGAATGGAAATGGCAGTGCAAAATCTTCGCTGGCAGTGGAATTCGCGTGCGGAATTGCGGGATGGAGAAAGTTATTTGGAGGATGCTGCGTAGGAAACGATTCGAAATGGAAGGGAAATTGTGGAGAGATGAAGGAAGCTTTCTTCCGATCGGATGGAAATGAAAGTGACTAAGTGGAGGAGAAAAATGTAGATAAGATGACGCTTCTATGAAACTCGTATTTTGGATTTCCTCGGCGACCAAACATTCGTGCTCAAAGCGACTGATTCTTTTTAGTTACCTATAATTGAAATAAGAATAACAGCGACTTTATTCGGGCGAGATAATTGTACGCTAGAGATTTACTTTAATGGATCAAGATTTTAATGTATAAAAGGAAACATAAATTTAGGGAATAAGTTATGGCTTTCATTATTAGTAGCGAAATTTCTTCTCAGTCATTGAGTTGATATGCAAAGCAACATTTTCAATCATTTTATCCTTTATGGTTTAACTGGGTATTCTTCGAAACACAAAATTCCTTTCCATTTTGCTAAGTTTGGAATTGAGAATTTATGGTGCATGCAACCCCTGCCACGCGCCGGAAAGGCAGCTTGCAGGGTACTTACATTGACATAGAGACTAATAAAGGAAAGAACACTGAAAAACTTGTCCCTGAATGAAAACATCATATTTTGTCGATGTACAGCATTGAACAAATGAAATATCTTAAGTATATAATTATGCTCATACCATAAAAAATTTAAAGCATATCGAAAATTATGCTTCTCATCAAATTTTAGTTGCGGCATACCGTGGTTGAAAAATTCCGCGAATATAACATGAACACAAGTAAGTCAGGAAAATGAGGTGAAAACTCGAAGAAGATGGGTTAAATGTAAATCGAAAAACATACTTGTAAATAATAATGAAGAAATACTACATATATTACCTATCATTAAAAGTGCACCCGGGCTTTAGTAACGTAACCCGAAGCTAGAAGTTACTTTCATAGATTGCCACGAGTCCACGATTTTCGTCGAACGGCATTTCAGTGGTCATGGAAACTCATTGACATAAAAATGTAAATTTTGCTGTTTCCACGCGAAGGCAGCGCTGCTGCGGAACTAGTGCCTGACTGTGCATCACTTAGCCAAATTAATGTTTTTTCCGGGAACATACATAAACCGTCTATTTCATTCCATGTTTAAATAAAACCGCTGGCTTTAAAGCTTGTATGGTTTCCGATGAGCCCACAGCACAGATATTCAGGAGAGTACTCCACTTTGAATGAGAATCTATTCTTCCTGCAACGGACCTCATGAATATATTCACTAATTTTACGACTCAATTAGGAAGCAAGCTAAACTTTTCAATGGATCCAAAGTTTATGAATATTGATCAAGACTGCTTTCCTGTTGAGTCCGTAGAGGGAAAGAAATGTGTTGGTAAACGTCGCTGGAGGAGGGAGAGGTTTATTTCGCGGGGATGTGAGGAGGTGGATCGACTCGGCGATAAGGAACGGGAAGAAATGGACGAAAAGAGTGAATAGTGGGAAAATAAAGGCGGTGGAGTGAGAGAGAGAGAAAGAGAGGGCGGAGAGGTGTTTGCCGAACCGCTTCTATTTGCGGCCGATGTGTCGTTCCCTTGGCAATGAGATAGAGCGCGCCAAAGAGGAGCGGAAGAAGAAACAGTGCGGTCGCCATGAGACGCCCGGGGACGAGATGGAGACGTCAAAAGAATATGCTTCGGCGAGATGGACGCTCCAAGGGAGATGTCTTTATCTCGACCTCGTATCTCGGCCTGTTCGAGGAAAATTACAGCTCTTATCGGTCTTACGAAAGGCTTTGGGATATTGACCGGCTGTATTTCGTGTCGGATAAATGCGAGAGGTACTCCGAAGCTCCTCTCGTGGACATGAGTGATAAGGACGTACCTGCTGTGGTGTGGGGCAGCTTAATAAGTCTAATGGGAGGGCGAAGGCGTTGGAACATCTTCCGATGTGTTCTCGTGGAGGGAGGAATGGGTTATCGATGGGGTTGGCCCCCGAGCCGAGGTCGGGTTCTAAAGAACAGGAAGAAAGAAGCATTCCATTTGAGTTATGAGGTGATGCATTTATGCGAGTTTCGTCATTTGACGTACGAAAATGTGACTCTGTAATGGTTTCATCTACTAAACCGATTTCGCGCGCTCTCTGAGAGATTGTTTGGACGAAAACTGGCGGATGTGACCTTTACTGGTGGCGGATCGGTTTTCAGCTCAGCCGCTGCACAGCGGTGTGCTGAAAGCTGTTGATGTACACGTAAATGTGCCGCGTAATGCGTAATAACTATAATAATACTTTTAATAATAATAATAATTTTAACGCTACACAATAATTATTCATTTCAATACTACCTCGACTAACGAAACTTTCTATCAAAACATGTTGACCTCTAAATACGAACTTAATTTCGAGTTGAGAAGCGAAGAAAGAAGATATAATTGAAAATTGGTTTTAGAAACGCACATTTTTAAGTTGAACTGAAAATTTCTGAACCGAAGTGAAGTGCATTAACATTGACTGTCTTGCATTAACATTACTGGCTGATTGATATAAAACTATTATAAAAGTATTATACATAATACACCCGTTTTTATTATCCTGTTCACAAAATTAACATCAGTACTATGTTACCAATTCACATTGCGTTTTACTTGCTAGATATCGTTCACACAGATAATATTCTTAAAATTTTAAATGGTTTTGAATTTTTTATCATTGAGAATTCTTAATTAAGCGAGAGCATGCTTAATGAACCGTGCTGCAAATTTTGAGTTAATACATCGATGTGTCGTTGTGAATAAAAAATGAGAAGCAACTAGGAAACTTTTATTCGATTTTTAACACACAGTAATTGCTATGGATAAAGAAACTTGATGGTGTGGTCGCAATGGAGCGAAATTAATCGTAGCATTCGTTGCGTTGGCGATGTCTCAAGTTTGGATGATACGATTCGTTTGGATGATCGTATTTCGTTTGTACTCTTCCGTAAATTTAGGCATGGCTCAGCGGTTCGAGAAGTGTCTAATTAAGGTGTCAGTTTTGTTAAAAAGAGATCTTTGAAGTCTAAGAGCGAAACAGAAGCGGTCGAGGAATGTGAAATGTATTGTTTCTCTTTCAAGAATTTCTTTCTCGTAAGCTGTAGTTCCAAAGAAAAACTGTGAAAGAGCGCTTATTATTCTACTTAAGGGGGACACTAAGTTTAATTGGAACAAAATGGCGACTTTCGAAAAATTTTCAAAAGAAGAAATTACAAAAAATCCAAATTACCGCAAAGATTCTAAGTGTTTTTAAATGATTTAGGAAGCTTTGCGATGAGGAATTTGTTAGTTATATTATGCAAGGATGAAGCATTCGAGCGACAAATTTCAGTCCATAATTTTAAACCCAATATATGTATTGATATAAGTATGAAAACTTTTAGCTTAAATTTTTTTAACACTCTAAACATAGGGCTCAAAATTATTAATTTTTACGGCAGAATTGGGCAGAAATTTATGAAGTTTAAAAACGGAAAGATTAATAAATTTTACGCCTTTCCTTCGCGCAATCATTTGTGCTAAGGTGATGTTTAGAAAATACTAGGAAATCTAGAAATAATATTGAATTTTAACAACGTTTTAATCATTTGTTTTCATGTACTAAGCATGAAAAACTCTAGTTTCTTAAGAAACGAATAATTAATAATTAAACAATTTTTATGGTTCTTGAGTGATATTTTCTCTTTATCTTACGGAAATTCCATTTTGAATGATGAAGTCTCATTCCATTCTCTGGAGCATCTCTGAGAAAGAGAGAATTTTTAACTGTTTAGATATAAGTTACGCATAACCCCTTCAGCGTTGAAATTTATAGAAAATCATTAGATTAGCTCACAGGAAAACTAATGACCGAGTAAACTAGTTAAACTACCAGTTCATGACGATGTCCATGAGAGTATTTTATTAAGCGAAAGAAACGCTGGAACTTAATTTGGAATACGTTACATTCGTTCGTATAATTCGTCGGATTCTATATAGTTCATTTCGCGCAATCAATTCAAATCATACATTTTCTCGGTTTTATTATAGTTTTAATTGGATTTTCAGTAATTATCTTCATTAAATTAATAAAATTATTTCGCACTCTTTAATTTTGACTAATTTTTCCTTAATATCTATCCATTTTTCGTCTCCCGACGATCCCAAATTGACTAATTCAATTCTTTGTTGAATTGAATCGAAGGAATCGAACCTGGGATCGCTTTCACCGAAGGTGAACGCGTTGCCCACTTGGCTATCCGGGAGCCTTACAGTAAAAGTGGTATTTAAGTTCGTAGAATACTTACAATTTTAACTAGGGTATATGAATGCATTCCGTTATGCTCTACAATATTCCTACCAATGTTTTAAACTCGCGAGCTCATGAAATATTTCTTCTTTCGGTCATTTCTCTCGTATTCACCCAATTTTCAAGTCCTCTCATACGTTTTTTTAAAGTATACATTGTGCCTCAAAGTAAAAAGAGCTCATAAAGGAAACTTAAAGTGATTTGCTCTTTGTGTTCAGTTCTATCTTGTTTGGTTCGTTATGAAAAACGTGGACTCGCTAACTTTGTTCTAAAACTCTTTGATGCTACTTAACTTTATAAAGGTGAAAAATACTCCCGAGAACTGCAACTCCTTCACAAAGTCCATAAATATTTTTTGTTATCGGAAGTTCTCGTGACAGTAGCTCAAATATAATTCTGATCTTCATCTACATAAGTACCCTGCAAGCCGCCTTCCGGCGTGTGGCAGGGGGTTAAAATTTTTCTGACCTTAAAATTTTTTTAGAATCGGCAATAAGACTAGTTTCTAAAAATTAATAATACCCACTTATTTTTATTTATCTGCTCCTACATTCGCATTAATTTATTCGCATATTTAAGGAAATTAAAAGAGAATTCAATAATCAATTAATATGCCCCTTTTTCTCTCGATTAATTTAGTTTATAACACGTTCTATAGAGAGTTAAGTCTATTCCGGTATTTCCTGGGGTCCCGGGAACAGAAAAACTTTTATCCGGGAATAACAGGATAAGCGAAAAGCTGGGAGGTGAGAAACCCTAATGATTCATCAGATATAGATAGCACCTGATGATAGCATGAGTTGGCTGAATCTTGTAGTGGTCCTGTCCATATTTTATAGCGGATGTCGTAGCAAATCTATTTATTTACGCATGTGAAAATAAATCCATTCCCTGCCGACGAAGTTTCACAAAGTTTCACAATTTTATCTCTTATCTAATCTTTACTATTTTGTCTTATAATATCTGAGCAATTAATTCATCATTTATTTTAACTCAGTTAACAGAAATTTATATAGCCGTCTCTGTATGTTTTAAACAGTTTAAAATAATTATCAACATTTTATTTTCAGACCTTCTTAGATACAGTAAATACAAGTATCAAAAAGTGTGTACCAATGGCGGAAATTTTCGGCACTTCTGAACCAGATGTCATTAAGTTGCAAATAAAAGTTTTAAGTACTAACTGAAATGTTTTGGAATTCGTGAGTTCGAAAAAGAAGTATCAATGCTTTTGAATAGATTCGCAAGTGGAAATCCATTTCTTTGTTTTTACAACTTTTCCTTCGTGACTGCTGGCGTCCGAACGAAGAGTTGATCACGAAAAAATGAACCAAAAGGTTCCTTCCCTCCTCTTCCACTTCGATTATTTATGAAACCCATGAATTTCGAAACCTTCTCGCCTTACCTCGGTTCATCCAATCTCTTTCATACCACAAAGTCACCTCAGTTTGTTTTTCGGGAGAATTCCTCCCGCGACTTTCATCACGCCATCGCGCTCCAAATATATTCGACGGAAGAAAAATTTTTGACGGAATCCTTTCCTCCCATGTTTTTATACGAACGCCTTTCCTCCTTTTTTAACTCGGACGTCATACTTTGACTCACGCACACGTCCAGCGACGCGCTTTACGTGTGTCACGCCCCACGGCCTCTCCCACCCTCCAAGTCAAAGCTCCACATCGCCTACATTTTCCCATCCTCTTGGGCTCGCATCAAAACTCACCAAAACTCCCCTCCGGCCGACTCCACCTGCAGGTGTTACACAGCGACACTTCCATCCCTTTTACCCTCAAATTTTCATCCTTATCCCGCTCCTTTTAATGGTCCTTGCCATTTTTTTCCGCTTTGCCAATATCCCTTCTGTTTTCCTTCCTTTGTGCTTTAGTAAACTAGCTTTTCCGCCTCCTGTCGATCTCTTTTCCCCACACCCGAACATCCTCTGTTTCCACTTTTAACGTCCGGTCCGCATTTCTCCTTCACTCCCACACTTCGACATCCACCTCCGGATGCTCTTTTCCCTTTGACGCGAATAGTTTCAGCAAGGTCGAGTCCCTCCGCGATTGCCACACTTGCTCTCACTTTGTCATGCCGAGGAAAATAAAAAGGTTGGGAGTGGGATGTGGAATTTTCTGGTATTGGGTGGCGAGGAAAAAGCACCTCACGACGAATATTGAAATTTGCGGACCCGTTTCGCATTCCTGTGTATGGATACACGACCTCCTTTTTCTCCTTATTCATTTCGCGGCGGAGGAATTTGGGATTTTTAAGCGTTTTTCCATTTCCGTGCATGTTTTCACAAGATTTACCGGTATAGAAATAAGCATGCTCTCTCTCATAGCAAAACTAATCTTTTTTCACCGTGCCCGAAACTAAACGGGAACCTAAACCTAGCTATATAACTGTGGAATTCTTACAACAATTTGTATTTTGTTCACTGATTTAATTCATATTCAGGTATTTTAATTATTAGAAATGAAAGTAACAATGAATATTTGTAATCGCTTTGATTGTCTTTTGATCGGATATACCTGTTTGTTTTGAAAACATACCCTTAAAAGTCGCTCATCCCAGAAAAAATATCACCAAAATAGAAGCTAGAATATGTAACGTCTTCGTGGTAAAGTTTCGTAAATCATTGAAATGCCCCGTTAAAATCTCTGTAGTGATTTAGACTGGATCCGGAAATCCTATACAGTAAAAATGTATTAGTATTTTTAAAAGTGCTTCGACAGCTTAGGTCATTTCGCACATGGGCCCCCACCGGGTATCGAACCCGGGATCGCTTTCACCGAAGGTGAACGCGTTGCCCACTNTTTCCCTCCCGTCCATGGGCGAATGCCGGGCAGTCCTGTAATTAATACACAACGCTACCCTCCAACGCTGCCACCTGGCTAGAAAGCCAATTCGCAGTGTTAATTTTAAATAAATAAATAAATAAGTCGGACATGTTAAGTTTCGAGTTCGCAGAGGGTCTATGAACCACAAGGAGCTTGGTCGAATGCAAGATGTCGCTAAAACAGAAGAATTGGTCGAATAAAGTAGGAAAAAGTTTCTAGATCTAGTGAAAAATTCGCTAAATTTGAAACTATGCCTTTGATCCGGTTTTTATCTTGTAGAATTAGTACAATTTCCGCAATCTTCTATGAAGGTTGAGAACTCATGCACGCAAAACTTTCTTTCCTCTATCCCGCCAACTCAGTCCCAAATTACCTTCTCTATTCCTGTCGCTAGATTTCATCCTACTTCGAGGTAAAGCCATCGTATCTTGCTGATTATTTTAAAAGTAATATTGGTATTCTCATATTAATTATTTAAAATCATTTACTAAAATGTATATTTTAATTTGAATTAAATGTATGTATTAATTCACTATATTATTACTTACTTATCTTAATAAACCGTCACTGTTAACATTTACTGTAATATTTTTGCTGCCACATTTTAGTACGACATCGCTATCATGTTAGGTACTCCAATATTCACATCCAACTAACTTCTTATTCACGGCATAGAATGCAAAAGATCTTGAAAGTCTCCATTAATTCAGTATTGAGCAATATTACGTATAAAATTTTCAAAACCCAGTAATAAGAGGGGATTTTATCAGTAAGAGGATTCCCATTGTCCTTTCTTTGCTGGTATTTTTCTGCTGTGGACATTTTCCCCCTAAGATATTCCTTAAGTGTTTTACAGCCATAGCTCCTTCTGAAGTTTTCCTTACTATTTTTATCTACTATTTTATTTATGTTTCCATTAATATCACTGGCAACAGGTGGAAGAATAGACTCTGTAGTCTTAACCTCGCTTATATAAAGACCTTAATAAATAAATTATTCCCTAACGAAGACTTATTGTGGAGGAAAAAATAAGACGCGTTTTTCCTAAAAGACGATTATCTCTAGTTTTATCGGTATTCTCATAGAATTGTTCTCCCCTGCGTATAAGGCATCATCTCTGTTCACAATACTCATGTAAAGCGGTGGACATTTGTAACAGCATAAAAGGAATTTCCCACATAGACGTAAAAGTAGCAGTTATGTTCCGAAACGCCAGTGAACTCGCTCCAAACGAACATCGGCATGTTGTTTTGTTTGAACCTGTCAAATTGTCAGCATCCTCTTTTCGCGCCGTTCCCTTGAATTTTTTTGGTAACCTAACACCGGCACCAGGATAGTTCGTCAAGGCAGGCTCACCAGTTCCCCTCCTGGATGCCCCTCCCCTTCCTTCTTCTCCTCTCCAAATCCTCTCCCTATAATTTTATCATTTGTATGTTAATGAAAAAGTCGCTTGCAAAGCCCGGCCGAAGCGTAAAGGAATAAAACTGAAATAATACTACACCGCATAATTAAAGCATTAAAATGTAGTCCGTTTCGTAAATATCGTATTTACGAAGAAAAATACGGTGAACTCTCAAAATCCGGGCTAATGATGCAAAGAGAATGCAAGGATAATAAAGAACTCGGATGAACTAGAGTTCCACCTTCATTTCTTATAATGTTCATATTTACGAAAAAACAATATTATTATTTGCGCACAGTTATTTTCGATTGTCCTTCATTTCTTATAATGTTCATATTTACGAAAAAACAATATTATTATTTGCGCACAGTTGTTTTCGATTGTTTCATGGACTCATTAAGAGTTTCCTTGACTCGACAGGGATAATTTCAGTGCATTCGTATTCCCACTGCTCCGTGGAAAAGATGTTATGTAATTCCGGCTTGTGTAACGCGAAAATTCTAGTTTTTTTGTGCATATTATTTTATCAAAAAGACTACGAAAATATCGACGAAAATTACAAAATCATGCATAATCCACAAACCACATTAGGGTAATCCGCCCACGGATTATCGAAAGTTCACTGCAATTCGGCCCGTGGATGAAGGATTAATTTAAGGAAAGCTACATCTAATATATGAATGTAAAATGCGGCAGATACAGAGGATAAATTGTTGCGATGGTTTCTAAAACTATCTCCCATATGAATACATGATTACGTGGGAAATGTTAGCGGAGTACACACCCAATCTCGGAAGAGTAGCCTCTTGAAAAAATACCTCTGCCTACATACATGAACAGGAAGAATTTTTTGTATATACTCTACAAAGACCTTGTAACTGTATTTTAAGATTTTAAGATAGGATTTCATCGCTATCCTCTTGAGCAAATAAATGAGAAAAAATTCAAACTAACACCCGTAGGGAATTTTATTCAGTATCTTACTTCATTTTTCCAATTTATCCTGAAACGAAGTCTCTATGGACGTCTTATCACATGAACCCGTCCTGTTTGGTCCAATTTTTGCAAGATCTCTTAAGGGAGGCAATGATCATTGTTTTTTTTTTAGACAAAATAATCACATGGAAAATGATAGACGAACGAATCCAGCAAAATCCCTCGAAGTGATACATAGCTTAGAAACAAGCGAAGCATTTATTCGCTATGAAATCACCAAGCATAAAAACAAATGTTTGCACTGATACTTCGGCTAACAAATATAATTTCTTACGAATTCATACTAGTTCCCGAAATCCCTTCAGCTGAAGATTGGTTTCCAAAAGGTACCCATATCCCGAAATAAAAAAACAGCTGAATGACTACAACTCTTTTTACCAATAAAAGGCAGCTTCGATTTTTTTCTATCAATCAGTGAATTTTTCGTACAGACGTAAAATCGCGGGTAACCACAAAACATTAGTTAGCGGAAACATTTCAACAACGGAAGTAATCGTCGCCAGGATTATTCATTAGCCTGAGAATACGGGAAACCTACGCACTACATATAATTTAGGCGACTAGTCACACTGTATTGTGACTGTGAGATCAATTAGAAGTAATAAAATTTAAGGAGCGCATGTAAGTAATTCCTACTCGGACCACATAAAATCCTTTAGGAAGCCGCAGAATGAAAACTTCCGTCTTATTTCCAGTTTATCAGGCTAAAGCTTGGAGAGCGATCCAAGAAACCATTTCCATTCCGCGATTCCTAATTCCAGAAATTTTCATTTCTCATCTTCACCCACTTCTAGTCTGCGTCTATTCCTCCACTCGCTCTCTCATACGTCTTGTCGGCATTTTCAGGGATCCTCACCTCTCTCTCCTTTCAAAATCCCTGAGATTTTCCCTCAAAACCCTCGATCGAGTTACAGCGAAGCATCTTCTAGATTTTTGCAGGTTAAGATAGACCATCGCCATTAATCTCGACAGCGAGAAATCCACTGGGATGAAAGCAGCGTCCGAAGGCGTTGGGAATATTTTGGCGGAAAAATGCGAGAGGAACGGAAAGTTTTTTAGGTGCGGGTGAGGTGGGATTCGAAATTGATGAGGTTTGAGGGACTTTTGGAATAGAATTTTCGGCGTGTGAATTTGCGGGAAAATGTTCGACCGTAGCGGAAGAAAAAGTTTTCGTTAGAGAATATTAAATGAGCCGTAGCAAGTCGAATCTCGTGAATTATCACGCTAATGCGCCCAAAAAGAAAGTTGGCTCTAGGTTGATTCTATTTTATGTGCCATATGGTCAGGAAATTAAAATCAGAATTATTTATAGGAATAGTTGGATCACTAAATCGTTACGTTTTTTTAGGGCGCATTCTATAGCTATAAATGCTTTCTTTACATTATGATACTTATGGAATACTTTTTACGATGCAGATTACTCAGTTTACTCCATCATTTTGTAGTATTGGTCATTTAAAACATATCATACATAAAAAACCTGCATTCACGATGAACAGATCAACGTTTGGAAAGGATACACATAGCTTGAACATAAATTTGTTTTTTTTCCTAGAAATACCCTGATTGATATCTTCAGAAAAAGGATTTATATTTCGTTGACATGATAGATGCTTGATTTTTTATTACCTTGCAAAATTCTAAAATAAACTGTAAATAATTGCATTATGCACATTTGGAATGATAAATCCTTTTTGTTCAAGATTGGTGTTAAGAGAGGATAAGGAAGATGGCTGTGAGATGGAACCTGAGATATATAGCAGTTCCATTTCTTCGGATTCCCTTCTGCTTTAGCGTGCAAACTAAGTAGCCTCCACTCAATGGCCACATTTTGCCGCTGGATGGTTCTTACAGAGACACATACTCACAAAAGCGGTCTTATTCGCTACGAGCAAATATATCCTTGAGATATAACCGCACAGCTCTTCCGTGCTTTGTTATTCAGCTTTCCCCAATCTTTGTGATTTTCTTTTGGGGGTTTACCTCATAGGACCGCTTTTCTGTCTCTGTGAGAACCATCTAGCGGTAGTTCGTTTGTTGAAAAGCGTATCTGTAATTTTATTCTTACCGTCCTATTCGTATGGATTTCCACTCCGTAAAGTCTGCCACAATCGATTTTATTAGGAATATATCCAAAATATTCTGCTTTATGTATGATACGTCGTTTATTTGGAATAGAAGAAGTTTTCCTCAAGAAGAATTCGCTTTTAAATGCGTACGTATTTATAAGACTCTGGAAAAATTCTTCCCCATTAAGACAGAGCAGAAGAAAGGCGGGTAGGTATGGATGACAATCTTGGGTACAGAGGAACAATAGAAGAGATGGGTTTTACGGTACTAACTCCCTGTTTACGTCTTAATTCCTAGCCCTGGCATGATTTTAAGAAATTTAGAAAGACTGTCTTCAAAAGTTGGCAGATGATAACGACAATCTGAAATCTTTTCTAGCAGCATTGTTCTTAGGAACTTCCACTCTGATGGGTCTGTATTTCAGTTCATTATATTTTCCATTCAGGTGTTGGGTGACGTGAATTACATTTTAATAATAATAATAATAATAATAATAATAATACGTCTTTATTCGGGCGAGATTGAGACTAAAAGTCTCCTCTTCCATCTAACCCATTAATTTTCATTTTCTTGTTGTTCATAAGTTAATGGACCCAGAAAGTATTACAATCACTAATCTTATGGCATTTTCGTCCATTATCCTAATTTGTACGTGACTATGGCTATTGTTGGTATCTCGTCTGTTTAAAGCGTATGGTTACAACACCCTCCTTGAAAATCACAGTTTTTATATTAAAGATGCATAAATTTAAAAATACACAAAATTATACTCAAAAGTAGCATGTTACAGTGCATAAAATAAAATTACATAATATAGCTTATTGATTACCATTTGTGTAAGACTACACATTAAAAGAGAATTCAATAATCAATTAATATGCCCCTTCTTCTCTCGATTAATTTAGTTTATAACACGTTCTATAGAGAGTTAAGTCTATTCCGGTATTTCCTGGGGTCCCGGGAACAGAAAAACTTTTATCCGGGAATAACAGGATAAGCGAAAAGCTGGGAGGTGAGAAACCCTAATGATTCATCNTTTTTTCTCATGACAACTATTAATTTGTTATAAATTCTTAATTATGATTGGACATAATTGGGGGCTCCTGTTTCCGATAAAGGTATAATGAATTGTACGTGGAAGTCCGGGTTCGAGTCCCGCTACCGTCAGAATTTTTCTCTTATTTTTCCTTAACACGAAACCAAATGTTGCAGTTATTTCTCTCCAAAAATAATAGATAACCTAGAAAACGTGGCGACGAGAAAGAACGGTTTTCGTCCTTGATAGCAATACCCATTCGCGAGGGAAGAAATCCGTATGCACCCGAGAGGAGCTTGTACAGCAATCGCCCATTCGATAGGGAGTGAACGGTGCGAGGAAGAGGAGTGTTTGTGATGAAACAGGAAAACAGGATGCAGGGGTCAGCGGAAGGGAACGAGAGGAGTCGATGAGAGTGAGACAGCTGAAGTTTTTTACGGCCAAAGCCGTGACCTGTTTCTCTTCTCGGCGTTGGATTATTCTCGGTCTTTTATCCCTCCACCGTTTCCTCTATCGCGTCCTCCTTTTCCACACTAATGCCACCGCTTTGGGAGGGATAGGCCACAACTCTGGGGTGCGAATCGCCCGCACGACCGTCTCTCTTTTCCCATCCGCCCCTCCATCTTCTCGACACCTCGCAGCTTCTTCACGTGCGGACTCAAAGGAAGGCTGCGGATGCCGACCGCTCTCTTAGCCGTCCGTCAAAAAGACAAAAGGGTTGGAGCAAAACAAAGGTGTAGCCGACCTTCAGTCTCTTGAGCGTTTTGGCTCGCTTAACTCTGCCCGTCCATAATTCGATTGCAGGGAATGTTTTGGCTCGACGATAAACCTCAAAATTTAGAGAATTATTCAATCGCCTGGTGTAGCTGGCACGATGGATACGGACTAACTAACGGAATATTTTTAAATCTATTCACTAATCAAGTAAAATCTATGACTATAGGAACCCTTTGAATTTTATTACTTACTACCAGATTCTGTGCATCGGCGTTATCATCAGCTTGTAAAAGTATTATGTAGAATTAAAACAAAGATACTTTAGCTCTTTAAAAGGTTATACCGAATAAACTAGTTATTTTAAACAGTTAAAGCAAGATAAGGAAAGTTTTGCTGACGCATAGCCTTAGATTTGACTTCTTAACGAATGGTATCCGTAATAGGGTCGCGAACTTTTGAAGTTAGAATGTATCTAATGTAGCTATAATCGGATTATCGTTTCCTTTATATAAATGATAAGCTGAGCAAGAAGCAATGAGCGGGCTTTATTGTACTCATGTGTAGTCTTGAGAGTTAAGTTGACATTGTAATTAGAACCTTGAGTAGTTACGATTTACAATAAGAATAAAAGCCAGGTCCAATTCTTTGAAGGAAACCGATTCGTTAACTTAAAGTTTTCCGTTGTGATTCGGTCATGATTGCGGCTCGTCCAGACTTACTTATAGTTTAAAAGATACGCATTAAATACGTCTATTGGTAAACAGTGCAGATCTCATGAAGATATATATTCGATTATTTATTTATCTAAAAATTCTACACGCTAAGGCCTGTTATTATGATGTATACTTAAAACTAATGTCCACTTTAGAGCCTAATATTATAATGGTTTGTTGGAGTTAAATATTATTGTTGATATCCATGCTAATCCATCATATAATTATAAATTATACAAAAAAGATACACTTTAGTCTTCTCCTAAAAACTATCAAACTATTGTAATACTTTAAAATGAACATAAATTAAAATACATTTTAAGTAAACGTTATAATACCGTGCCGAATACTTTCTATTCACTACCCTCTAACCCACAAATTACGTGGAAGTTGAACTTGATAAACAAGTCGTATTTAATGACAGAATTTACGAGTTTAAAATCCAAAGGACGTAGAACTATTTGAAGACAGTAAAAGAGCATTATAAAGGACCAGTCACCTTCATTCGTATATTGATAATTCCTCACGATCCAGTGGAATATATGTGCTACCATACTTCATTGCGATTGTTTTTGACGGAGCTCGGATGGGTGCCAAAAGCAAAATAAGCGAGGGTCTTCGTAAGAAGTTGTGACGACTTCAATGTGTCTTTTCTCGGTTCGCTTTGAAGTATTTTAAATTTAAAAGATAAGGTGAAAATGTCGCGAAGGACAATGCCATTGTCCTCATCGGAGAGTTGCTGAAAAAAATTATTAGCTGCTTTTATTTTGAAGAAGTATTTAAGATTGTGTTAATAAGAATTCTAACATTATGAATCTTTTCCCGCAGCTACTCTAAATCAATCTTTCCCCTTAGATTTTTAAATCTATTTTTTTAATTCAGCAACGTAGTCTCCATCCGCGTGGCGAATAAATATATACAAATAAAAATAAATCGTTGATCGTAATATGCAAGCGAGTGTGTTCTTACTACACCCGAAGATAGTTGCGTATCATAAAAGGAGGTTCATCCTAAATTATCGAAAAATGCTTTACTTTGACAGGCTTACCCTCTGGTAATATAAAGACGTCTAAATATCCATATTAATAAATCTATTTCACCACTGAATAAGATACTGACGACCCATCACCTGAAGCCTGAAACGAAATCCGGGTCGTCATTGACTTATTCAGTAAAGTAAAAGTAAGGTTCAGTGAAGTTATGGATTTCTGTCTCTCTCAATATCACGAAGTTAAGCCTGAACTTATTAGTTGTATAAATACATTTTCTCGAATAGAAAACGAGGCTATCCTTCAAATTATTTACTAAAACTTATTATTATCGCGGAAAGCATTCTTTTTATTCGATATGATCACTTTAGGACTCCTGTTTACATTTCCTAACGAAAGAAATTTGAAGAATTCACACTAAATAAGGTACGAACACTTACTAACTTCCACTAAGTGTTCGTACCTTATTAGTAAGTGTTCTTACCTTATTTAGTATGGCTCCCTTCCTCAAAGTTGAGCTTGATCATATCAGATTTATTGAAGAATTCAGTTTCAGCTAGAAATTATCAAAGACTGAAAAGATTCATGATATGCAAGTTCAATATATTCATCATAAGCGGCATCGTGAGAGCTTTCAGTCCAGTTATGAAAGGGTGAAAGACAGTAATAATAATGAAATAATTTCAAAAAAGGCGAAAAAGCAACTGAAACACCTGATCTAGCATAATACTTAAATGCAATTGTATTGGAGAAGTTGTGCGATTACGAAATTAGACAATACAGCAGTCTCTCTCTATCCGTGCTTCGATCAACCACAGATTCCATAGATCGTACCCCTAAAGGTTTCCGAACCGAGAATCAGGCGTCAGCGTACACTTGTGACAGTATTTATGAGAATTTATGTGTTTGTGAAGAGATACAGATATACATGTTTACATTTACATTTTTAAAACCCGCAAGGCGCATGGCAGGGGGTTTAAAACACCGATAATCCTATCACAACCTAACTGCTATTAGCTTCTCTAATACTACGAGGGTAAAGAGACCAGAAGTAACTATCCCTCCTGGCAATCACTTCCCTGAATCGCTTTTTAGTTTTCTCTTGGAGCTCGCACACGTTGCTAACTGGAATATCAATAACAGCTATCTCGTCGACGAGATCTGTAGTGATAAAGCTCACGTCCGTAATCAAGTCTTCTATCCCTAAGCGAAATCCACCCGAGGGATTCTATCATAGCCGAAACACTACTATCGAAACTAAGATCTCCCTTGACAAATCTAGCCGCTCTACATTGAACCATTTCAAGATTGGAGACTAACCGTACTTCGTGAGGATCCCAAATTGCACAGCAATACTCGAGGAGAAGTCGAATTAGGGAAAAGTACGCTATTTCATTTACTATTGATGAACATCCCATCAGAGTTCTTCTGGCTAACCTTTGCATCCCTTTCGTTTTCCCTACTACCATAAAACCCCGCTTAACGCGGGGGATACGTTCCAAAAAGTACGAGCGCTAAATGAAACAGCATTAAACGAGGTCGTCTTATATAAATAATAGGGATAGGTGAACCAGAACAAAGAATAAGAAAATCTGTTGGTTTTTGTTTTATTTTGTGACACTTATAGTTCAATAATTATTTATTACATTGATTATATACTTATTTATTTCTGTAATCGATTTGTGCGAGGAAGGCTCTTCCTCGTTTTTGTTTTTCTGGAAAGAAGTCATCTAACGTCGTTTGTATTTTCCTGTTTCGCTCAGCAAGCAGCTGTTTATAGCAAGGCATCGCACCAATAACACTTCGTCTTGCCTTTGAACTTCTATCAAAATTGAAACCATTTTTTATAAACTAATCTAAAATTTCCGTGGATAAACTTTTTTAGAAAGTCCGTTAAAATTTCCTTTTGCTCCTCATCTTCAGAAATGCTAAATTATTTGGATTAAAAAAGCATGCGCAATATCTGGAAATCCCAATACCGTGTTCGATTTCGGGGAATCCCAATAAAACCACGCAATATTGAAACAGCGTTAAGCGGAGTCTTACTTTACTGCTTTGAATGTTACCCTTCTTCATGTTCAGAAGCGTACAAATATTAAGAGTTATAAACGTCATTTCGTTGTGAAATAAAGCAGCTACTATTCTTGCCGTGTCCGACTCTCTTTGATTACTGATCTTACAAAAGAAGGCCTCCAATCATTTGTCCGGGTATTGAAGGTTTCACTCTACATATCCCCAAAAAAATACATCTGGGTTGTTAACCCTTAGACCATTTTTTCGTGATCGCCGCTTTAAAAACCCCTCGGAACGGACCACAACGCACCATTTCCCTCTCCTTCGATACAGAAATCGACTGCTAAGGAAGCTGCGGACTCGTTGAGAAGAGGATTGAATAAAAGAGTCCATCAGAGTCGTCTGCGAGTCCTTGGGCATTCACACTTCTCGGAGCGAGAAAAAATGAAAGTGTAATGAAAGGGCTCGACTCTCATCCTTTTTATCGCCGGAAATAATTCTTCCCGTCTCGCCCCCTTCCCGTCTGCCTCTTTCTCTTTATAGCAGCTTCCTTTTCTGTGTACCTCAGAGCGGTTTCCCCACCGATTCTTCCGTTCTCCGAAAACAGTTTCCCCTTCTCCTCCCAATTATTTATTTCGCGCTCTTCCATGCGATTATTTTTCCTTTCGTTTCGCACAAGCTCTCAATCCTGCCCTCAGTTTTATTGCCCGCTACCTCTTCTTCTCCGCCACGAGTGGGTTTTTTCGTGACACCGATCGCTCCTTTATTATTATTTAAGTGGTTTTTATTGCACGCGAGGGAGTTTGGGTGTGTTCCGCTGTCTGGAAGGGAATGATTTGTGCGGAATGGGAGTTGAGGAGCGGAAACAGAAACGGCTGTAAGAAGGCGGTTGGGGTTTCATTGCCTCAATCCCATATTTGTAATCGTGCCTTCCGTCGACAAGCCTCTTTTACACTCGATGTCTTGTTCGGTGTAGTATGCAAATGCCTTTATTGGGCATATTGGGTCGAAAGATTCCCATCTATCATGTAACATAATGCAGATAATATGTGGAAGCATTCATATTATTAAAGGAATAACAAGTGTGAAAAATAGCGACACGACTGGGACTCGAACGCAGGTCTCCCACTTACTGGGTTCGAGTCCCAGTCGTGTCGCTATTTTTCACACTTGTTATTCCTTTGGGATTTTCCGTAGGTTTTTAATCTACTAAGACACCTTCCTTTCCTTTAATCCTTGTGATTTCCTGGGGGGAAATAACCTCATAACACCGCTTTGTGAGCCGGCTGCCTCTGTGAGGACCTCGGACGGCAGGTTGTGCCACTATGTGGAGACTGCCAGTCTTGCTCA
Organism: Ladona fulva; assembly: GCA_000376725.2. Taxonomy (NCBI): domain Eukaryota; kingdom Metazoa; phylum Arthropoda; class Insecta; order Odonata; family Libellulidae; genus Ladona; species Ladona fulva. Next base: position 566,106 of record KZ308566.1, on the reverse strand, counting down.
CAAAGCATTCCCTTAACAGTGTGAGAGAGACGCGGCACGGTAGTTCAGTGGTTAGAATACCTGCCCGGAAAGTGGGAGACCTGGGTTCGAGTCCCAGTCGTGTCGCTATTTTTCACACTTGTTATTCCTTTGGGATTTTCCGTAGGTTTTTAATCTACTAAGACACCTTCCTTTCCTTTAATCATTCATATTATTATTATTATTATAAAGAATACACGTTACAAGTGGACATTTGTCCGGTGTTAACATCGCATATACATAAAAAGAAAAAGTAGGAGAACAAACATCTGCACACTTCCAATACATACACAAAAGTCCACAGCACACATTGTGTCCAACAATATTTCATAACTTACAATACAGATGGTACAGCACAGAGGTTACAATACAGAAGTCTTAAGGCTAAAACTAAACACGACCATAAGATAAACACATTATGTACATACATTCAACAAACAAATGATCGTGAAAATCGTGAAGTTATGAAAATATTAGTAACATTAATGAAACTTATTTTGGGTATGTCCCTCGATTCTTCGTCGAAATTATTTGTTTGTACTTGGGAAGGGGTTAAGAATATCTTCCGGTAATTCATTCCTCTCGTTTACATTAATAATACGCTAAGGTATTGAGCACTGAAGTTGGTGGAAAAATATAGGAGATAAGGAAAGAAAGAAAGAATGATTTTTGTGAGTGTGAAGTGATTGTGAAGTATTTTCGTAGCCGGTACACACCCTACGCTAGTAATTAAAATTATGCATATGCGTTGCTTTTGCCCATTCTACTTTTACGTTCGTATTTTATTATGTGAATATCGCGACTCAGTATCTCTATGGAAATACTCAAATAATAGGAATGGTTCTTTCAGAACTTGGGACAAGAACGGACGTCCGATATGTCGAGCGCCTTCAATATGTTGGAAAATCTGTAAGATTTGAGATGAAGTTTATAATATGAAGTGTTATCATATTGCCCATTGTGAATCCTATTAAATTGAGTGACGAGAGTGTATTGAGTAGAATGATAATACATCGTCCAAATTGCTGATTAACTAAAGAAAATCATATTTTTGTAACTTACGTTAAACATTAGAAAACATAGCGTTCTCAGTAATTCTCTTTCCTCTCAAACATGGATACAAATTAAGGTTGCTATGGATATAAGTTGCAATTTTCCAGAAGAGACGATGTCGCAACTAAACTCGGAATTGTGTACCATTGCACCGTATCTCTCTTGTCTTGTTGTCTATGTAGGCCTTGTAAGCCATCAGTGACGTATAGCAGAGAGGATATTCACAAATTGCTATCTAGTTGACGAGTTACCATCGCTCCTGATTCCGAGATGAAAAAGAACAGAATTAGCCATCGGTTACGATAACTTATTCTTCATAACTTTGACCCACCGACCTATCCCGGATTTCGCGATCTCCACTCACTTGAATTATGAAACTTGGACGTTATCGCGCGCCTCTCTTCTGGTGTATTTTCCGAAAAGCTTTCACCTCTCTTCTAATCAGCATTTATCCCACTTGAAAGTGCTGGTGTGGAATCCGTTTATCTGCTAGCTGCGATTGGCTGGCCCTGTTGGAATGTTGTGGTTTGCCTTCCTCTACTGTCACGAGTTTGAATCTCGCCAAGAGTGGAGAGCATTTCGATTGTTCTGAAGTTATTACAACGTAAAATACAAAGATCTACCTTTATTCTTTAGCGAAATATTTGTAATTCTTCCTCCAGGAATTTCGAATTACTACGGTAACCGTCATTGTATTAAATACATTTGACTATCCGCTAAATTCATGACTTTCTTCAAGGAAATGAATTCATTCTATATTAGTCCAAGAGGGTTGAAAAGGCAGCCATCCACAGCTGAATGTAATTTAGGGCAGAGTGGATATATAAGACTTCGGCAGCCAAAGGATAAACAGTTCTCCGGGGGAATTTTTATGGAAGTTGGTTATATATCCAACTGCGGCATCTTAAGGATAGATTGCTCCTTGAAGGAACTCAAAAAAATCCTCAGCTTCTCATCTTATACACCTTTAACCCAGAAAATTATTGCAGCATGTGTATTGGCATTCAAAATATATCGTGGAGTTGCAGAACATTTCAGTCTTGATATAATGAGATTGAATGTATACAAAGGGTGCTAAAAGTTTCAAGAAACAAGTTTTACAGCTTCTCATTGTATTAATAAGCGTCTTTCGGAGGGCTTTTTGAATGCCCTATGTATGTTTTAGGGTACTAATTATATGTCGAATTATTTATGTCGAAGAAATATTTTTTCAGTAATAAATAAAGAATATATAACATCGGATCTCAACAGGAACAACTTGATCATATAAATGTAAAACATAAATTAACTAAAGAAACCAACACCAACGTATGTATACTACAAAAAGTTAGCTTCTGCAGGTTATAATCATATATGCTGAATGATAACTTATGTAAAATCCATTGCCAAAGGATGCCGGCTGGGTAACCGCTGGATACGGTGTGCCACGAGAGACGCGATTTTCCTCTGTATTCAAAATTATAGCAACCAAATGAAATATGACAATTTCTTAAAAAAATAAAACCAAAAAGTACTTCTCCGTTGCAAACATTCCATGGCGATATACCGAGTTAACAAGTCTTGCTCTTCATGTAGTACATAGAAAACGTAATATCAAGTCTCAAAACATTTGAAAACAAAGTAAGGAATGCAATGAGTTAGGCAGTCGCAATCTCGTGACACTTTATGTTCTTACGGAAAAAATACATCTATATGGAACACCAATATCGGATATGTTTTGCCTAATGAGAATAATAGAAATGCAAACACGAAAAAAGATCACAGGCAACGCAAATATGACAAAGAAGAGGAAAAGGACTTATAGATCTCAGAGTTTAATAACAGCGAAATAATGTGTTAATTGGAAGAGGAGAACTTAAAGCCACGATAAATAAAGATATCTTTATGGTTGACTTTGTTATTGAAGATGTTGTAAACGTTATTGCATTCGTAATATATAGTTACCGGTCACTTAAAAAGTCCGTGTTAAATACTGTAAGACGTCTCTGATAGCTGCCATCCTCAGAGGTGAACCAAGAGTTTTCACCTGAAAGTTTTCAGGTGAATTACAGTTTCAGCTTAGCTGCCGAAATACGTATTAGGTTTTTACACTGGTTTTTACTGCTTTTAGGAGTTTTTAAGGTGTCATTTGTACACATTTTACACCGTTGTTGTTGGGGTGTGTGCTGTGCTATTACTTCTTATACAGGCCGTAGCTTGATCTCCTCTTTATTCTTCACGTCTCTGATGTTCGCACTTTCGGGGCTACGAGTCAACACCAGAAATCCGTCGGAATCGGGTGCGAAAAAAATTCACTCCGGCGCCCCGAGAGATTTCCCTCTCTTTATTTAACAATTTAAATAGAAACACTTCCTGATCCTGGAAACATTCCAGCGCTTTCGACTTTTCATTTCCTGCGCCAAGATTAACGCTTACGTTTCTGTAACACCTCTCGGATCCATCTTGATTATGTTATTTATACCTCGCTCCGGTGATATTTTGGTTATGAATTAATCGCGCGAATTAATGTTGTAGAAGGTCCCGCCTAGATACGGCCCATATAAATAGCAACACACACCTGGGTTCATTGGAACGCAATTATTTGGAACGCGTTTTATTTGGAATGCGCTAGACGCGTGGGCAGTTTTATCAAAGCGCCCGCTAAGACTCGCGCAAAATAACTTGGGTTTCCTGGCACAATTGTAACGCTCCAGCTCCCTTCTCTCTTATACACTTAAAAGAAAAAATGTTCGCAATTAATTAGACGACTCACGCTGTTGATAATTTAAAAAAATATAGAAGAGTACAGGTAGATTTATTGGTGATGCGTTTAATGAGGTCTCATTTAAGGGATTCACGTAAAACCAAGGTCAAGAATTAATTGCCACAGTATAGATATATTCATTTTTTGGCTTTTTAATTGATGCGATAGTTATATCCTCAACCGACCGTTTTGTTGGGTGCTGTATAATGAGCACAGCCCCTCGCTATAAATGCTTATTGAGAAAGAAGATGCATGCAGTTACGTCAGAAATTTTGAGAAAGGTTACTCAAGGATCGGAAACATGAAAGAACTTTATTGAGGTGCTCCAAGTACAACCCAAGGCTCATGACTATTAATTGGTTTCGAAAGGAAGAGTTATTGTTGCTGCATAATTAACCTCTGCCCTTTTCTAATCCATCACTACTTCCATCGTGAGTGACATAGCTCTAAACCTATAGAACAGGCTATAGCTTTTGAGGCAATGATGGTCGTTATACCATGAAAATAACTCTACATCAGGGTTATGTACCATGTGTACCCTTTGTTTACTTAAATTATCATTTTTAATTACTTAATAGGACTCATAATGTACACATATTTAAATGATCTAGTGCTCCGGTGAACCGCATCCGGTGAGTTTCTCGGAACAAGGCTTCTCGGGTCTATAACCGGGTTGTTTCTTCAATTAGAATCCACGCTTTGAGCCATCTTCAGGGTTAAGATGACTCCAAAGGAAGCAGTCGATTCTGAGCGAAGAAACAACCCGGTTGGAGACCCGAGAAACCTTCACCGTATAAATACATGTATTCTAAAGGAGTCATTATACACATACTTTAATTAGAGAACGAGTTGACATCGTCTTGGATAATTTATTCGCAAAAACCGCGTTTTATTGTACTCTCAATGGTATATTAGCTGAATAACTACAACAAAATGGTAGGTCACATTGCCTGGCGAAAGATGTTACAGAATACAGTAGATTCACAGCGTTGAAACATTCCAACTAATTAGCTCGACGTTCTTTGGATTTAGAATAGAACAATATGCACATCAAACCATAAAAGCTGTCGAACTCCTTCGCGAGGTTCCAGTTATAGCAAAATGCATTCCGATGCAATACGTGCATTTCCCGGCGTTGTTTCCGATGGAAATGTAACTTTCGTGGCACAGGTCAAACTCTCGACTGTATCGCCGGATCCGTCGGGGGCATCGGAGAAAAAATTTCTTTTTATAGAGCGTAGCTGTCATTTAGGAGGAACACGCTCACGCCACCGACAACGAGGAAGGCTAAGAGTTTTTCGGATTAAAAACCCGGATGCGGCTCGGCCACCTCCGAACGCCGGTGGTACTCATTCCCTCAGTACTGTGAACTTTAGCCGCATTGCCTCAGCTTCCTCAGTAAGGGCGCAGGTCTTTCCGCCGCCCCCTCCACCCCCTCGGGGGGGAGGCACGGCCGTGTGGTCCCGCTCGGCGCGTGCCCGTGCCGCATCCAACCTTCCACTCCCCGCCTCAAATCGACTCTCCTCGCCACACGCACTCACGCTGGGAATAGCCGTGTGGGAAGGGAGGCTGTTGAAGGAGACGGAAGGGTTGAGGTGATTCGAGAGTGGGGGCATTGAGGGAGTGAGGGCATGTTTGGAGGCAGCGAAAGAGACGGCGGCGGAACCGTGTGGCCACCGTGTGACAAGGGAACGGGGATTTTTCGACGAAGGGAGCGTGACTTATTAGAACGGACGTTACTCTCTCCAACGAAACCAGAAGGTTAATTCCTCGTCGGTTCATTAAAACTTTGAGGGAATCGGAGTAATTATTTTTGGGAGGATTGCGCGATCCATTGCAGCATTCCTCAGACGCAGGTCGTATTATTCCCATCACGTTCGTTGGAAAGCTAAAGGCGCTCGCCATCGACCTTGTATTAATTTGAATGGCGCCTGTTAGTGAGATTCCGCCACACGATCATCTGCCCAAAAATAAACGTTAGCTTGAGGGAATTATGTCGCTTTTCACCCGGAGATGGCTTTTCAAGGTTGCGGGGTCTTCCCGCTTCTCCGGGAGAGGGTCATGTCTTTAAAAGCGAAGGATGGGTGTACTCGTACTTCAGTTATTTAAGATTAAGGAAGAACTACTTCGTCTAGCTCAACACGAGGGATCCGATGGATTAGTTTCCTACTGACGTTTCGCTTAGTGATTCGAAATGCAAAGGAACGAACGCAAGGAATGCATTCTAATTGCGTAATGCAGGTAATTGCTAAAAGTATGGGAGTTTATAACTGTCGTTTTCTTTATTTGCATCTAGTGCCTTAAGACGGTGACGTTTTGTTTCGTTAATTTTTTATATCCACCAGATTTTACCTTATCAGAGATTCTCAACCGCTGAATCGCTGGGTTCTGCGATTAAGTTTCCAAATTCTTGTGATTTTATTTATCAAGACTTATTATTTTATCCAATCAGTCAAACCCGAAGATTGGTTCGTCAAAACCATCTTATTCCATTTAAATCACTTCATTCATTCACAATTCCTAATTTAAATACCATCTCACTTAGAAGTGGAACTAGTTTCAATTTGGAGACACAATAGATTCCTCCCTCCCAAAATTCTTTCCAACGCTGTTTTCAGGAGATTTATTCCTTAGTGCGTGTCGGATGATAGTTGCGAAATACACTTTCATGAATTTTGAGATGTTTTACTTCGAACATAATTAAAGGGAACATGCAATGATAGTTTGACATTTTTCTCTCCATAATGAATGAGTTTTGTATACTGATTCGTCTTCTGGTTGAAACTTACAAACACTTCGGTTAGGGTGTCATGGTGATAGCTTTAATAATGAACGTGGTAAGAAGGATGAGAAGCTGTAACCACTCTTAGAGGATCAATCGGAAAAAGTTAGCTCAAAAGCTCGAATTTCATGGAATATTAACAACTTCACTGACGAACCCGAGATATCTTGTAGAAGAGAGTGGTTTATAAAATCTAATCACACCCGAGATAACTCAGAACTAGAATTTTCTGCTTTTTGACCATTTTTATTTTCATAAGCATATCGCAGTTAAGTTGAGAAGCGTATTAAGCTCGTCTAGCATGTTTTGTTTTATCTGCGTTCCATCTGTACGTCTCTGTTGTTATACTCAACATGTGGATGTACCGTAAACAGGTAGAAATTTAAGAAAATAAAAAGTGAATTATAATATTAAATAGCTATACAAGGGGAAAGCAGAATTTCTCTTCGTTCTTAGTTAAGTATAAGCACAAAAATTAACAAATAAAATAATATCCTTTTTTTTAAGTCAAATTGGTAAAAATAAAAATTAGTCAGAAAATGGGTTAAAAGGGCGCAGTGCAAAACATAACAGGGTGCGGTACAAAACTTCATCATGCTCGAAAATTCTAATAGTATCGTATCTTTAAAATTAAGTGCGGTGAGTCTCGCTTAACGAGTAATTCTTCGGCGTACTGAGACTTCAATACTTCCCGGACTCTGTTAGCGAATGCCGCACTGTTAGTGCCTATTTGCACACGTACTCATTCAAGTAAAGTAAGTGGTAGTTTGCGGATTTTTACGTTTATTAAGGACTTGGCCACTTCAGAGAAAAAGTACATCGAACAACGGAGGTTTTGGCAAAGGAATGTGATACTGAAACGTGTCATCTTCGCTATCCGAGGCATAAATACATTTATATACTTATTATAATACATTTGCACCTCACCAAATGGAGTTACAATCTCTCATGCAGCAAACATTGCCAGACCAGCAATCTGAGACGGCGGAATTCAAGCAGAATCCACATAGACGAAAGTGTCTCTGCCGAACCTTGATACATATCCGTTGGCAGAGGAGAGGCTTCCTATTGTTTATTTATACACCTTAGGGCTTAGAAACATCGCTCACGGATTGTTCCGGACAGACGCTAAGGGGAGACGAATATTTCCGCCGAGAGATACAAACCCACGACCTTTTAAAGTCATAGACACATGGCGTCAAACTTTCAACAAAGAGTAGACGTAATGAGATATTTGCTCGCGCTCGGTACCGAATGTTATGTGGATAGCGTTTTCAGAGCGTAATCTTTTGCAATCGAGGACGGTGGCCAAGCCACTTGCGTTTTTGGCGTACCTTCGGCGGTCGGTGCCAATCAATATGAAAACAGAGGTATAAAAACATCAAGATTCCCCACACGAGGCTTTATTTATCTCCGTCTGAGGATTGTCTCTGGAAGACGCCGCAAGAAACTCTCGAAAGCAAAGTTCCTAATATATTCGCCAAATTCCAAATTCGAGCGCATTCGAGAAAAATGGTAATGAGCGGATTACGCGAAAGGGAACCGAACTTTCTGTGAAATCAGGAGTTCGTTCCGAGCGTGGCGGATTTATATATTATCCTCTGCTTCTGGTTACATCTCGTCATTTACGGGGATCTACGGAGCTATGACCCTGAATAGAAAACCTTCATTAATAATTAGCTCGTTCTCATAATTTGCGAACTTTCTCGAGTGCTCTATTTGCATTTTTCTGAGGTTTAATCTCATTTAATGTATCGGATAGAGTTTTGAAGGGGGAGGGCGAGTGGAAATTACATTTTTCCTGAGAGAGCAAAGAGCTCTACGGGTGCTTATCCGAGGGTTAATTATCCTCCCGGGTTTCTTGCTAATGTAGAACGGGTCGCTGGGAGATAACGAGGAATCCTGCGAATATCTGGTGTAAAATTCTGTCAAAATTAATTTGGGAAGCAAATACGGGAATGCTAAGGATCCTTCCTCTAATTTTTTGTGCAGTTTTTCTCCAAGGGAAGAGTTTTAAATAGAGTTGATTTGATTGGAGATTTAAATTCTAAAGGGGGAGAACATTTCCCCATCCCTACCCTACAGAAGTCTTCACGGTTTTTCCTCACGAAACAAAATCTATATCTACTTGTTTGTATTAGTTTTATTTATCAACACCTTTTAATTTGCATCTACTGCTTTTACCAATTTTCTTGTATCTATGTTTCTCGGATTGTTTTGGTCCATTGCTTTATTTCTCTAGATTTAAGGTAATTCTAGTCAACTCCTTTTGGTTATTAGTGCAATATTATTGTCATGGAATATCTCCAGAGGTTAGGTAGGAAAGAGGCCACTTTGTTGTATGAGTAAATAATAATAGTAAAAATAATTAGGGCGTATGTTGTTGACGTTGTCATTTTAAAATGAACCGATGATTGAGTAATAGGATGAAAATTGATTTCATGTACATTTGTGATTTCATGTAAATTTATCTCCTTTTGTTGCGTCATAGTTATTAGCAATCTATCTATTACATATTTTACATACGGTGAATGTTTATGCTTGAAGTCCCTCGCCGTTAAAGAAATTCTGAGATTGCCTTTTACCATTTATTTCATGAATTTCATTTTCATTTCAGTAGTACTTTTTATCAATTAAGAGGAGAAATTCCTTAGTTTTTATCTGAGAGATTTTTACAGTAATTTGTTTGCGTAATATTAAAATCCTCAAGGTTGCTTCGGACTTCTCATATTATCTGTCATCCGTAACGACACTCCATGCTCTTCTTAGGACCGTAATATTTTCTTTTTCCCCTTTCTCAATTGCATTACCGTAACATTTTCATCGTTTTCTCTCCTAATATTCCTCAATTTACCTTTTGCTGGCTTTTTTGCCTTTTTTCTTGTCTCTCTTCATGAGCATGTCATTTCATCGCAATGAGAGGCTTTCGGGGTTAGAAAAGGGCATCCGCCTGGAAAGCAAATTTGCAGACGCTTCGGCTACCTTTCGAATGTCGCTCCTGTCACCAAACAGCCACGGATGGCTATTTATTCTACGAAAACTGTATTCGATGTCGACGGCGAAAGGATATTGAGATCGTATACGGTTTGAAAAACCAGAAGTTTATACGCCTCGTGATCGCGTCTTTCGAAGAAGCTATCTCTTTCTTGGGAGCTTGTTTGGGCAAGAGGAAGGCTTTAGAAAGCTGAGGTTTTATTGGAGAACTCTCGTTTCCTCCTTCGCTTTTTACTCCGGGAGAGAGTGGGTGTGTGGATGAAGGGAAGGAATGACAGCCGGAGGAGATAAGGGGGAAGCAAGCGGAAAGCGAAGCGGGGAATAATCGAGAAGTGTCGGGAACGGGCGAGATTGCTGCCGGTCTGGCTGTCCCCCGGACGGTCCTAAAAACCCAAACAGTCGTCCGGTGTTTGACCGGGTATTGATCCGAGCAGGACAACTTTAGATATTCGAAATTAATGACCGGGAAGCGGAAGCGTTCCAATTTTTCGAACGAAGACATTAATAATACTGTAGATTTATGGGAAACAATTGATGTGATCGGCAATAATACACAGGGAGCGTTCTCATTTGTCACTGCAGCTCGGAAATGAAAGAAATTAAAAACGGAATTCGAGAGAACCACTTTTTGGTCATCCAAATCCGTTTCCCATTAGTACTAGATTGTTTTTTTTAATCCAACTGGTACTTGGGCGTTGCCAGCCGGGGGTTGATAGCCGTTTGGGCGGAAAGACCGCTCATTCCTACTTATTGTTAGTCCCGTAAAAAATTACCTGCGCGAAAATTTTTGCGCATATACTCTTCGGAGGGGTAAACTCTTACTCTCGCGGACTCCTTCACCGATAAACTCCATCCCAGGAGCTTTAACTCTTCGAGATTGCCATCTTTCACTATTCGTTCTATCGATATTTTTTCACGTGCTTTAATTATCCACCGCCCAGTTATTAAGGAACGTACGGTTCGCGAGAAAGTAGAATCTCTGCAGTGCCTCGTAGAGACTAAATGACAATTAGGGGAAGGGGTAATAATGCTTGAAGAAGTTGTTGGTGGGGTATGTAGTAGGGATGTAACGGAGCTTCGACTCCGAATCCGAAAGGTCGGAAACTCCGGTAAAAATTCACCTCCGGATCCGACTCTGGTTCCGATACTATCAAACCGGAGTTTTAACGGAGTTAAAACTTCGAAGTAAATGAAAACTTGATAAATACCTTCGGCATTGATAAATACCTTCGAGAAATTTTATTCAAGCCAATCGTACGTCAGTTTTTATCGGCTCCATCAGGGATCGTTCCTAGCGAACAGCTGTTCAGTGGAGCTGGTTTGATTTACAACCATTTAAAAGATAGACGGGATGGCGAAAAATCATCCAAATTACTGTTTATAAAATATAATTTATCAACTATAAATTTTGACTATTAGTTTGTAAATTTGTCCTACAGATGCAAACATTCGCTAGTTTTTTTCAGTTTCATTAACTTTTTCAAGAATTCAATTTTTTCTTTTTCTCATTTTGCAAATAAAGGTTGTTTTAAGCAAATTTTATAGTTTCTTAATGTAATTATGTCACTTCCGTCTCCGACTCCGATATACCTCCGACTCCGACGGAGGTCCGAGTGAAACCTCCGAATCCGACTCCGCCTCCGATAAAATCACCTCCGTAACATCCCTAGTATGTAGTTAGCTCAATGTCGTTGAAAAAATTTTGGTTTTTTTATGTGGTCAGACAAAAGGAATATGCTCGATCCTCAAAATCTGGAAGTGCGGTATTCGGAATAACCTTACTCGTGGACACGGAATGAAAATATCCAGATAAAGTATACACGGTCCAGCTGTGAAGCACCTATGTGTGTATGGGATGGGTGAAACATCGGGCTTGTTAGGAAGATCGATATACCATCCTTTTCATCCCGTGTATTCAGAAGTTTTAAAGATCTCAACGAGGCTTGATTTTTGTCAGCAAATCTAATAATGGCGATCTCGACTCACTCTGGCGAATTTTAAACGTTTGACACACTTTTATTTATATTCTTACGACGAACACGAAGTAAATGTTCATTTCGGGATACAAACATGGTAATCAGATGCAGTCAGGTTTCATACTAAACACCCCCACAGTCGAGACCAAAACAGGGAAAGTGTACGAAAGATGGATATCCTGCCCCGTTAAGTGAAATATGGCTTCGTTAATGTACTATACTTCGTAATGTAATGCAGCGTTAATTAACATGTAGTGTAATGGCGTAAATTAAATTGCAATTCTCTTAACCTCTTACTGAAAACTGCTAAGTAGGATGGGGAAAAGACTAGTCAATACAGCAACACGTGTCATTCTTGTTTCTTTTACCTCTTGGGTAAAATGTTGGACAGTGCCCTAGGTGGATACTACTAGGACTGCAGGTGGGATAAGGTACAACTCTCACTCGTGTACTCTACTTTTTCGAGATTACACTTCGATGTTCGATAGAAACTGGGTGCGGAAATATTTCGTGGGTGTGTCAGAGGAGAGCAGGACAAAGATGTGGCAATGAATGGAATAAGCCCGAATTGTGAGCCGATATTTAATGAATGAGGATAACGTAACATAACATCAGACGAGGATATTCTTTTCTTTCGCAATTATTATAAACGATAAAAAGTGTGGAAGGAGAGACAACATGTATTACACATTTGAAGGCTAAAATATACGTAAGACTGGAAAGGAAAATATGGAAGGCTGTCAATCATTACGGTTGAAAGTAATCGGAAGATATGTTAAGATGTGGGTAAGGACGTTAATGAGGAGAATAAATGCAATAGACCGAAGATGAGTTGGAAGTAAAGTAGCTATTATGTTAATGGGAATCAAAATATAAGGGGGTTTTTACAGGAGTATTTACTTTTGTTACTTTCAATGGCCTTAATAAGCGCTCATAAACCGAGCAAGAGAAATTACGCCATTGCGGTGCTACTCTCCTTATATTCCCAAGAGAATCTGAAATAGCCACAATTCCACCCGATGAAGCTATCGCGTTCAACGCCGTATAGGAATAGATTCGAACAATTAAAGCTTTGATTTATTTTCATCATTAATTCACAATGACATAAAATTTTTAACGGCCTAAACAAGTCGTTATTCTCTCGTCTCTCCTGAGTGCCCCAATTGGAACTGGAGCATCTAGTTAAAATCAGTGGAAAGCTTTCAACCTTAATCCAGTTTCATTAACGGATTTTAAGAAAATAGCAACATGAAACAGGAAATTAATTTTGTATTTCGTCCAAAAGAGGATTTATTTTTAAAATAACATTTTATTCTTGTTGAACATAAGTACATTAATTTATTTGGACTAGCATCAGGGGAAAAGGTGGAGGGATTTATTTTAAAACAAAATATTTCCATGAATGTTATCCTCTATTAGTAGAGGTAGTTGAATAATGATATTATCCAATGATGAAGAGCATATGCTATTCTTTGTGTACATAGTTAGTGTATACGTTTTATTCTAAAGAAAGAATATATCCGTCGTATGCGGGAATAAATTGTATTATTTTCAGACAGGAAACAGACTTTAAAATTCGACAAGCTTATTATATTGTTGCTATTTAGATTTCATTAATTTTGACCCTTTTTGTCATTCTGATTATCGGCGCATAGCTGATTCACAAATAAAAAAACAAAATATATTTTACAAATATCACTTAAGGCAATGAGAAGAATATTCCATAAACTGTATGCATAACGATCCGACATTTATTGTAGTTGGCAAAATTCAAGAAAGTCTTCCGGTATCTTGTTTTTGAAAATTTTCTGAAAAAATTACGCTTACGTGTGAGTATTTAACGATGTTTGCATCCAAGGAGTATGTAGGGTACTATTTTTGGTACTGAAATCTGTGTAAAGTTCAGTTATCGAGAAGTTGATTGGAATGACTTTCAAAAGAGAAATGACGGCCCACGTTATCTTCGAGTTACGTGAGCATACTTCCAAGTGACGTTGTAAAATATGAGGTTTTAAGACTCCCATAAAACTTATCGTTCGAACCTCGAAAGCTTGCGAATTCAGATGACCTTAATATTCATTACGAAAGTGAGAGAAATCAAAATGAGATCAATTCAGACCGGAATTTTACAACTTTACCAGTGAAGTTTTAAAGTTTTCAGAAAATCTAACGCTTAAAAATTAATTCGCTTCCAAGAAATTGACAGTGAAAATCATTTTCATTTTTAATAGTTTGCCTCAAAAACTCCATCATCATAATGGAAATTAAATTTTTGTACACCAAATACATTTCACAAAAACCTCACGTCATATTCGAGCAAGGAAAATACAGACCCATTTTAATAAAAAAAAATGCAATTCTTAACATCGACTTTCTTCGATTTTAATCTTATTTATTTTTATATTTCTTAAAATCCGCGTAAAGATTCAGTCATACGACTATTATAGTGAAGTACACCGTAAATTACAAACTCAGACATCCTTTATCTAAATGAAAAATTCCAGTTAACCGGGACTCGAACCTGGGACACTGGCGTTGGAAAGGCAGCCTGCCCTTGTCCACCACCGGGACTGCCAGTTCAGTTTAAATAAAAAAAATCTGAGTAACTTAAAGGAAAAAAATTCTCACAAGCTACGCGATATTAGTAATCCATGTTTAAAAGAGAATATCAAATCACAGTCTACGAGATACTAATAAAAATTAATCCTGTAGTTTATATTATCACGTCTAATTTTATACTTCAATTACCTTTAATGCATACTTCCATAAATACATGTCTAGAAATGGCGTTTCTTTTTAATCCTCATTCATGAATTAGTGAGATTTGAAGGAAATTTACACGGATATTTATGACCATGAGTTTACATTGGAGTAATGCATTATCTTCTACGGCTTAAATATTAACAAATGATCTGTTGCATACATAGATTATCTATCTTAAATAAGTCTATAGATTTTGAGATAGGGGAAAATTTTACTCAGGCATGGAATGAAAGTTAGCTCATATTTTCATGTTTTCTTCGATCTTACCTCAGTTATATATAACCACAAAAGAGATTCCGTTCATTTTAAAAGAAAGTGCATATTATTGGACATCTAGAAACTTGAAATATCTAAGCTAGGAGAAGTCATTCGGGATATCACTCGAAAAGAAGTTAAAATCGACGAAAGATCCTCAAATTAATCCTGAGAAAACAACGTACAAGGAATCTTAGAAAATATTCAATGTTTTAAAACAATGTATTTCAATAAAGTTCTGTTTCTCTGCGGTAATTCAGTTGCAGGATCGACTCCCTCGAGAGATTTTTGGGTGATATATTGTAAATACTTTCGTCGAGTAGTTGATTCGAGCGCTATTTCCTCGCTTTTACAGGGAAGCACGAGCGTATTTCAAATTGCAGGTAAACATACTAGTCGTATTTTTAAATAGGAATTGAATAGGGAAATATTCTACTCCGAGGCCGAACGCTAATGAGGCTGACATTTCCATCATCTCGCATCTGTTTTGAAATACCACTCAATGAATCGGGAGATCAAATTCTCATCAACAATCTGCGTAGTTAAAATTCATTTTCAAGCTGGTTTGTATCAATTGGGGCACAATTCTCGTATCTTTGCTATGATTGGTTTTCATTACTAAAATGACATAAAAAATTCTCATTCTCTTATGAAACACTTCTTATAGAGGGATCAGCCGTGACTTTGTGAAACTCCATAATATTAATGGTTAAAATAACACGTAACACTAAACTTTAACATAGCTATTTTAATCGTTAACACTTCTTATCTCTGTAAGAGGACTATTATTGAGCCAGAAAGAATGCTTGGTACTTTCCTGGTTGATTTGTAAGTTATGGTTTTAAGTAGAAAATAGGTACATTTTATAGGTTAGTTATCATGCTAATATTATGCTTTATCCATTTATATTTTGTTTGAAAGAAAGGAATTCCTAGTATCCAATAAATATAGTAATATAGTAATTATTTAAACCAAGCTAAATCATATGGAACATACAATAATAAGCACGTAAAATCTGATCAAAATAATTTACATACTTGATAAAGAATTGTTGGGTAAATGTATACGATTTCGCGAAAGATGGAGAAGGAATTTAATGGATGGGGAAGTGTACATAAAGAGAAGATGTGATCGAAGAAATCCCAGGAGAAAGCATACACAAAATACACACATACGTACCTAACATGATACACATATATTATTTATTTTTAAAGAAGTATCCATTCATTTAAGCGTCCAACAAACTAACTAGTGATGGAAATTAGTATCTAGAAAATAAGAAGGTATATTGTATCATGGCTGTTTTTACCAAATTTTGATAGTCATTAGTAATATTTATTGTACGGTTAGATAGGTGTAAAAGTAACAGTTCATTTATTGAATATAAATTATTCATTTTATACCTGTAAGAGAATTATTTTTCTAAGATTAACATAAGTAATTATTGGACAGTTACAATATCTTTCGGTAATTCTACGAATAAATGTTATACGATAATGAACAGTTAACTGCTTCATTTTTTCTGTTCCTTTTTAAGATCCTGATTCATTGGTATTCCTAGACTCATGTATACCTGATTAAGCCTTTTCATTCACCTTGCTCTCCTACCCTTTAGTTTTCCATCGGTGACCTTTTTGATCATATTACCCATTTTCAGATGATGACCTTTTTCTTTATACTTTTACTTATTTTTATTCTACCATTACCGAGAATACTCTTGGCATTACCAAAATTTACATAGAAACTTTCTTGGTGTTAATTTGTGTGGAAAATGATATCTTAAAATTATCTACGGTACATGACTTTAATACGAGGTAATATTTTCAGCTTTATTAGGTTTATATGAATGAAAAGGGTAAGCTTCTTACCATCGAAGAATGTCCTTTGACTTGAAACGTTCTTCAGTTGATTAAATGCAGTCATTCTACCAAAGCAGGCCTGGTCAACCAGTCGATCGCGATCAAATATCGATTATTGAATTGTACTTGGTCGAACGGGATTATTATGGAGATTCTTTTACTCCATAAACAGTTTTGTAGAACTATTAATTAAATCACAGATTAAGTACAGGATACCCTAAGAAGGTTGCCTACGAAATCGGTGTATTTATTTTAGCCTGTGGTATAGTAAATGCTTTTCTTCAAATATTTTTCTGAAAAACTGTAAGAAAATAAAATTATCAATAACTTTTTTATGATCTAACACTTTTTACTTCTAAAAAGAAAACTAATGTAGAAGCAATAAAAATATTTAGCTTGATGAAAAACAATGGAAATGGTTAAAATGACTTTGCAAGTAAAGGCGTGCACCTAGGATGATTCCCGAAAAAGTCTTAAAGGACTGCAACTCTAACCCTGTTAATGTAACCGACCAAAATTGGGATATCCGAGTTCGAGTACCGGTCCTATTAGGCTTTTTTCATCTCCCTTTCTCCTTGGAAACTTATAATTCCATCAATTAGAGTTAATAGGTATTTAATCAATTGAAAAAGCTAGATAATCCATTATGGTAGATTCTGATTTTGCCAAAATATTAGTTTCGAGGTATGTAACACACATACGATAAAAGTCGATAGCAGCGGATGATAAGTTACCCAATATTCTGCATTCGTTATTTTGCACACGTTCTTGAAGTATATCTAGGGTCTTTTTAGTGAAAGGTAGAGATAATATCATCAACTTTATGAAATTCACATAGCTTCTTGAGTATACTTTATCGGAATACTAAGTTTTGACATTTTCTCTAAAAATTTTTTATGTTCCAAACGTGCATAAGGGCACATCTCTTTCTCTGAATCAGAAGATTTTTTTAAAAGTTTCAAGTGGATGGCAACTTGTCATCGGATGGAGACTTTTCTACTGGATAATTTTTCTTCAAGTGGAAGCCCCCTTCAGTTACCTCGTTAAATGGGTCTGTTTACTGAGGATATTAAAACCAAATCGAGTGGAAATATACGCAGAAAGAATTTTATTCAATGAGGATCTTTTGGGAGGAGAACGTTGAAAGCTTAAATCGGAGATTCAGATGTATTCAAACACGAAAATGAAATTTTCTTATTTTTAGTCCTTTGATGTCGTCCTTGCTAATGCAAAGTACATTTTATTGAGTGAATAGCTTCGTCCAAGTATTCCTTTGAGCGAGATTTATTAACTGGGAGTCGATACTTTCTGCTGATTGCTCGTCGAATTTATGTCTGAAAAGAGCTTCATTTGAAGCGGCACAAAAATACTCGCAAAGGCGACAAACCCTAGGCAAGTAATACTCGCGATTCTCCAGGTATAAACTTGAAAATCCGAAAATGTGCGTTTTGCAAGACCGAATATTAATGAGATCAGATCTTTGAATTGAGAACTCAACCTGGTTGTGAATGTTGCAAGTTTCTTTTCGTCCATTGAGCAGAATCTTAGTAGCTCTTGTCATTTGATTACAGATGATGACGAAAACATTGGAAACCTTAGTCGCGCAGTCTGATTTCCTTCGTTTTATTTTGTGAATAAATGAATTTGTTTCTCTTGCTTCGGTTTTACAGGTCGTTCTGCTTCTAAGTAAAACTCGAAAGGATGAAATATTGTGTTGGTAGTTGATAAATAACCTTCCAGAAGTTTTTTATACTCGTTTGTCCAATAGATGCACCCGTTAAGCTGCGTAATTTGTTTATGCTTTCCCCTGGAATTTCTTCTATCGCGTCTTCTCTTTACGTACACTTCCCTCGCCATTAAATTCATCTCCGTCTTTCGCGAAATCGTATACGTTTGCCCAAGAATCCTTCATCAAGGATTTGGTGCTTTCCCGGTGAATGGTTTGTTTCAGAAAGTCTTCACGGGAGACTAACCGGATTGTTTCTTGGTGTAGAACCAACGTTTCGGCCACTTTCACCGTGGCCATCTTCAGGGTGTATCCCTCAGNGTTTGCCCAAGAATCCTTCATCAAGTTTGTGAATTATTTTTATCAGGTTTTTCGTGCTTTTTATTATATGTTCCATATTATTTAGCTTGGTTTAAATTATTTTCTTGATTATTTCTTTTTTAATATTTATTGCTTTACATGAATTGCCTGTTATTCCCGCTTGCGCAATGATGGAGAAATATATGAAACTGAGAAAGATACAATGCCAATCATGGTGAACTTGGCGGCGATAATAAACTGATACTAGGAATTCCTTTCTTATAAACAAAATATAAATAGATAAAACATAACATTAGTATGAAACCTACCAACGCCGAGGTCCCAGGGTCGAGTCCCCGAAGTGCTTGTTTTTCCTGGTTGGGGCATAGTTGTAAGTGTTCGTACATTTTTACTGTTTACATCAGCTTAAATTCCCCCAGCAAATGGTTATAATGAAATAGATAGATGGAAATATAGACCCTTAATTGGCTTGGTTGGGCCCGATTGGACCTCTCTTCCGCCTAACGTCGTACATCGTTATATTATGTACAGATATTAACTAAAAACCAAAAGAAAGAGTTGAGTGTGAGAAAAAATCTTTGCGACTGAAGGTCGACGAAGAAAAAAACCAGTTTTTCGGGGAAACACCCGCAGAGAAGAATGGGTGAAAAAAAACTGAAAACACTGAAGACAAAAAAATTAAAATTAATTTACAATGAACATGTTTCCACTTCAAAAAGCATGCAAAATTTTTTAAAACATAAATACAAAGGAAAATTCAAAATAGATGTTAATAAAACAACTTAACTAAACACATCTTTAAATTACAAATATAACAGTACACCATTACATCACATTAGCACCTTAAAATAACAATGGTATATATGGATTAACTAATAACTACAGATGATAATTCTAGCCAGAGGCCCTCGTTGAGTAATCAGTGGTAGTCTTCGTCAATGAATTATATACTTAGTCAATCCTTGTTAGTAAAAGTAGCCTGAAAAAATAGAAAGAAAGAACACGGTAGATGAGATGTATTGATAAAAAAATCGTCATAAGTTATAGAAGAAGAGAGTTAACAGCTTGATATCGGCTATACACTTGTAAAATATGAGTGATATAAGAGGGAGGAATAACTGCCAAGAACTAATGGGGCAGCTGATGCTCTGTGGGGGTGGAGGGGATAAACAATAATTTATGAATGGAAGCTTCTAATCTCATCAGTTTTAGCTTTGATTTCTACGGCACGAGGAATGGTCTGGCGGACGAGAGATCTGTGATATAGCTTTGGATGTTTGGGAGGTTAAACGGCGATATCGAAAGAGGGAGTCAAGGAAGGAGGAAGCGGAAAGAGACGAAGACGATAGGCTTCGGCTGAGGAGGCACTGAGGAGGATAGCCCTGGCAGATCATCTTCTCTTCGGCCAGCTTTTGTCCCGCTGTTCTCAATCCGCTCACCAGCAGTCATCTATCTAGATTAACGAAGCCACAGGCATTCCTCGAGGACCCTCAAAACCATTAATGCCGATGCCCACTCCAAGGCGACTGCCGCCCAGTGCCAAGATTCAGGCGACCATTTTAGATTTCAGATCGAAAGACACCGAGAGAGATAAAGGGGAGGTAAAGAGTTATTGCCAGCCGATAGATAAGGGAGGCAGGTGGTAAACACCGTTATCTCGTAATAATCGCCAAAGTATTCGAATAACTCGTCCTCGGCATAGAGGCTCTAATCATTCCAATATCCCGAGGCTCGTACCCCCGAATAGGGAGTTCCGAGTTTTGCGCTTCTCGGAAATGACTGCTTTCAGGGCGTCTAAACATTTGCGAGGCGGAGGCAGTTTGAATGAAGTTTTGCCATAAAAGGCACAGTCTACACAGTTGGAGGTAACTTCCCCAAACGCTCTTCATTAAATGAAATCCGGGGCGAATGCGGCGGGAGACTGAAATATGGGAGTCGTCACTCATGTTCGGGAAAGGTCAATAGAGAAAGAAAATTCGAAGACATGTTTTGGTACGTGGCTAAAAAAAGGCGTAGAGTTAAAGGGGAGATCCCAGGATGCGTAGTGGAAAAAAAGACGAGTTAAAAACGAGATTGACAGACGTGTTGCACTGGGCACGCGATGCTCAACTTAACAAAGATGATGACCCACGGATAGAACTTTGTTATAATTAAATGTTAAGATGCGAATGCAGGTGAGATGGAAGAGGGGATAACTACAAGGTAATGTTCTTCCGAGTCTTATTGGATGTACAACAGAAAAAGCGAACCTCAAAAGCCTCGAGACATCCGCTTTAACAATCGTCTTTAATTTTTTCCCCAGCGGTATTTTTAAGCGTCTGCGGGGCATCCATATTCTAGGACGTTCAAAGTAGGTTTGTCTGTCCGTGAAATATTTCACAGACCGAGCTTTATGGGGAAATTTTGGCTCAAATTTTACTCTTGACATTGGCTTCGGAGGCTTTCTCTTTAAGGCGGAGAAAACTCCTGTCCTGGATGCAGCACGCTCCCCTATATTTAGGATAACAGAATTTAATATACGAGATTTTCACCTCGAAGCACTCGAGGGAAACAAAAATCGTGTAGAGAAGAGGGAAACTCGAAAAAATAATTGTTTCCGAGTTTCCGAGGCTGCTATTTAGGGCGAGTGATCCGTCTCGGCGAAAACAATTACGCCCTAAGGCCGTGCTGATGTTACTT
The DNA here is from genome assembly GCA_000376725.2 of Ladona fulva. Lineage (NCBI taxonomy): Eukaryota > Metazoa > Arthropoda > Insecta > Odonata > Libellulidae > Ladona > Ladona fulva. Next base: position 544,937 of record KZ308566.1, on the reverse strand, counting down.
GTTTCAGTGACGAGAAAAGGTATTTGAGGCTTCAAATGATCCCACGGAGAAACTTAAATTCGAGTATTCATTTGAAATTATTTTGCCACTTTTTCTCGGAACAAAATTCCGACTTTTCTTGGCTTAGTGAAACTTTTTTGACGTTCTTTTGCATCCACCGCTTTGATTTGTCTTTCTATGGAGAAGCTTCGATACGATGTTTAATAAAAAGGGAATAAAACCTAAAAATAAACATTTGATTTTAGAAGCGATAAACAATTTTAGAGCAAACCCAGAAAGAAGGAAAGATACACTGAACATCTCATCCTTTAATTTTCAGCGTCTTTTATGTAATCTTGCAAAGAAAAAGAGGATGATAGTGAGGATCAGTAATTTTTTGAAAATCTTTCCGTTCTATCTATATTTATATTCGCAATAATTTCAACAAACTACTATTCATTAACTGTTACATGCTCTGAATTAAGCTTTTCATAACATATTAGTAAACAGTATTTCATCGAGATGAACGTTATCCGTGTAAAGTTTGACGAATAAACAAGGAAATTTTAATTTGGAAAACAGTTGTTTGCGACTAAAGTTAAGCTATATCCACGGTCTTTTACTTATGAGTCAGGTTAAAAATATTAGGTTGACTCGGTAGACGTGTTTACATTACTTCATTTGGTGGCTCATCGTATTATATATAACATCTTTTTCCACAAACACGCTGACTTGTTTTACTTCCTCATGTTCTTTTGTAGCTGTCCAGTTTTTCCCCTCCATTTGCTCATCCTATTTCTCTCTCTTCTTCATTCTCATCTCCTCCAACCTTGTCTACCTGAGCCCTTATAACTGACGCTTGGCTTTCTTTCATCCGTTTTTTTATCCCAGCTTCCCCATTTTTCTCAGCCCCGTGACATTTTTGCACTGCACTTATTTTTCCTAGAAATGGAAGAAAACTGACTTCTGCCTCAGCACGCTATTTCTACGGTTGCTTCTGGTCTCTTTCTCGCTCTTTCTTCTCCACCTGCCTCGTTACTTGCGATTTTCCACGCTGAAGATGTTGCTCAACCTCGAATTTAGATGTGAATTACGTAGCTGCTTCAAAAATCTGTAACAATTTATAAAATCAATTTCGGAAGGCTTAACTATGCGGAAACAGGAAAAGGTGAAATGAAAAGTCTGAAATTTTATTTCTATCTTTTCCTGTAATAATTTAATTGAATAAGTGAAAGTCAAGACATTTTAAGCTGTTATCTTTTATTGACGTAAGAGACTTTTAGCATTGATTCAGCGGTCTGAGATGCCCCTTTATGTCAAATTACTTAGCTACCAAGGTCTGTGTAAAAGCGTATTCTTTTCATTAATTGGAAAACAGCAGAAGATCAAAAATGTATAGTATGTATGTATGATATGTAATTTTTCCACAGCAATTATAATAATTGCTGTGGAAAAAGTACATATCTGTGTAATATATTGTTTATTTATTTATATCATGTATTCACGTAACGGTCTTATCATTCTGATTTCGATTCGAATCTATTTCTGCATTTTCTACACATGTACCTTATGAACCGCGTTTCTACCTAATGTGGCAGAAAATACATGCATCACAAGTTCATCTTTGTATTCGTTTTCCGTCGCGTGTCGTTCTCAAAAATAATTAATCATTGAAGTAGCTATTTCTACCATTTTCCCTATATTTTGGTACTATCTATTCGGCAGGGTGTATCCGAAATATACGAGTATGCTAAGTCTTGCGGGGATTTTATACCTGAGTTGATTGAGAAACTTTAGCCTAAAATTCAACCTATTTTCCTCTAACGATTCTCATCCTGTTTAGAAGCATTGTTAACCCTTATAGCTTGTCGTAGAAATTCTCAGTAAAACGCATACTCTGGACATTTCGAACGCTAACTTAAGCAATGCTTGTCTACAGGGTCCCAAATATCGCATGCATATTCCAGATGAGTAAAGCAAAGCAACATGAAAATATCAGTTTGCTTCAATGAATAATAATAATTGCAAAGTCAGATAGGCCTGTACATTCATACGTTTTCGTTCTATTGCATTAAATTACACCACATTAACCACGAATGATTTAATATGAATTTTCTGCTAAGCGTTTGCTCTTAGCTATACTTCAGTCCATTTTGTGTGTTTAATATTAATTAGAATAATTACTATTTGCTGAAGTTAATAATTACATTCCAATAAAAACACAATAACTTAATTCAGAAAATCGCGAACATGATTATGATCTGCTTTGCCTATATTTTTTTCACGTTCTTTTTAACAAACATACCGATCCATGTAGTCTAGATTTCCTATTATCACATAAACTATCACACGATGACTTTCTTTATCTCATCCAGGGAACTGGTAATTACTCGGATTCATCTGCTTGCAATCATCTGACTGTAAACGTCATGTACCTGGTATGATCTCCTTGTTTCCTAACTTTTCGGATGCAGAAGTTATCCTAGATGTATCCATGCATTCAATTTAATATGCGAGTCATCCATAATGCGCTATAATCTGCTTTTCATCTCACTAATTACCTCGTTATCAATATGCATCTATGGTGAAACGTCAACGACAGGTTGCAGCTAAACATTTCCAAACTTGTCTTTTTTGTGCCTGCTTTTTCATTTCCTGGTGAGTTCTGTTTTCTCGCAAATCTGCTAGCATGTTAAATATTTTCGCTTTCCTTTCCTCTTACTTTCCCTTCTAATTTCCTTCTCAGTAGGCAGTCATGCCTCATGACGTGCCCCAATCAGTTTGCCTTCCTTCTTTTTATGGTATTATTGATTGATCTTTTCTCTTCAGTCAATTCCAAAACTTGGTCATTCCTCACCTTGTCTTTCCATCTCACTCTCATCATCTTTCTCCATAGTCACATTTAAAAACTCTCAAGATATGGATATTTCCGTTTTCCTACAGGTCCAAGTTTCTGATCCATATAGGACCAGACTCCATATAAATCATTTTGCAAATCTCTTCCTTAAGGTAATAGGTATTTTTTTTGGCAGTTAATAGAGCTTTTAATTTTTCAAAGGCTTTCTTTCTCCTTATCCTTAACAGAGGTAACGCAGTATATTCCGTAATCAAACGCTAACCGTCCTAATGACATCCTTCATTCTGAAACGTTGGCTGTATCCCTCTACATTTAAGTTAGGGCTTTAACCCTAAGGATTAAATTAAAGATTCTCAAGTCCAAATTTAGCCCAATAAAGACGATCGTATTTATGTATATATTACGTATTCATCCTATTCCGATCTCTCCGATGTTGCGAAGCGAGGAATCCAATGCTTACCTAGTCAGGATGACAGAAAAGCCTTCCTTCTCAAATAATCCCTCTCTCCATCTGTCCATCTCTTTCCGCACTTCCCTCTCTTGATTACGGAAGATTCCTCGCGCACGGAGTCTTTATTAAATCTCTAAAATCAATCTCGCTCCCTGGCGAGGGCACCCGCCCCTTTTCTCCAACAATGGGTACGTTTTTACAGCGTCGGAAGGGCCGAGTTCTCGATCAAAATAAGAGAAACGAGAATATGCGCCGAGTGGGTTCGAGGTTCGATCCACTCTAGAGAGCGCCTCTCCTCCGCGTGACCAGGTGGCAAGGGCAGCGTGCGAGCGGCCCAACGCACACCCAATTACGGACTCCCTCAGGGGGGCAACGCAGCCGAGGAAACATTTGCACATCTCTCGGAAAGGAAAGAGAGCGAGAGAGAAGGAAAGAGAAATTCACTCATTCGCACCCTTTCCTTATTTCCCCCTGTTAATTCGTCTCGCCGACGCGTTCAATGATTCAATAATAATAATATATTTTTTATTTCATACCAACATACAACATTAACGCCCTGTCAGACTAAAAGTCTGTCTACAGGATAGATATGAACAAAATAGAATAGCACATGTCAGAAATAAAATTAAAAATTAATGCAGCTCAAGACGCACATGACAAGAGAAAACAAACAAAAGTGCTGAAAGTAAAATAGGAAAAATAAGACCAAAATAAACGAAAAAATATAGCGAAGAGAAAATTACATCAATAACATAAGAGGGCAGTCAAAATACATTTTAATACTTAGAAGATGATGAAAAGTTAATTAAAAAGGTAAAAGAAACATTTTCTTATGGATATAATAGTTGTTTTACGAATTAACAATTTATAATAATAGCCATTTCCAGATGGCGTCGAACGTACATTTGTAAATATTCAATGAATTAGGTACAAGGCACATCCATAAATAATAATAATAATAACACGTCTTTATTCACGGGCGAAATTGAGACTAATTAGTCTCTTAATAACAAAATAAAACCCTGCAGGAAAACACCCACGTGAAGGGGGGCACGAAAAACCTGCGAAACCTACCGACAGTAACTTCTACAATTTAAAAGAAGAGGGGAAAACAAGTCAGGACCAATCAGGAGGGCCATATTTTTAGATGCGCAATCCACGTTTTATAAAAGAATTTATTTTTGCTCCCATGCTATGTTTATGATTATTTTAGTTTGGCGATTCGTTGTAAGTACGATGAGAATTGTCTGGTTTCCATGGTGCGCTACCGACTACGGAAAGATGTTTACGTTCGTAGGAATGATAATGGAGGGTGTACACAAATGGCTATCGGGGATCTAAGTGCGTACCGTACATACTGGTTCATAGGGCGACCTTTAAATACAAAGTTTCAATGGAAAATATTTATTGCCGACCATGAGAGAATCTCGAGGGTCATCCAGAAAGTGCAAAAATTCGAGAGATCAACTTCATAGCATTTGAAGTAGTAGTAGTAGTATTGTTTAAAGTGCTTCGACTGCTTTGGTCATTTCGCACGTGGGCCCCCACCGGGAATTGAACCCGGGACCGCTTTCGCCGAAGTCGAACGCGTTGCCCACTTGGCTATCCGGGAGCCAGCATTTGAAGCTTGCAAAAGTATTGTCATGTCTTTTATCTTGACTTAAACGAAATCAGTGTTAGCTTAAAAAACTCAAAATTTTTGTTAAAGATGTTAAATTATACCTCTTTTAGTCCTTATTGCTCGAAAATATACTTTTTTAAAAAATTCAGTCGTTATAATTAAAATTAACCCACTAGAAGTTGTTTTGAAGTATTTAATATTTAAACTAGGATCGACCTATACACGAGATAGGTAAAAACGGAGATTTTAAGTAAAAATTCGGGGGTTGAGCTATACACGAGATCGATCTATACACGATTATATACTGCATATAATCTGTGCAATATACAACGCAGAAATGAAACACCTTAGAAGGAAGAGTAGAACAAAGAGCTATAGGAACTCAATCACAAGTAAATTCAACATATGCGGCCTAATGTTGTAAAGTCCATTGTAAAAATAAGAAAGATGTATGGTTACAATGTATGGTGCATGTACCAAAAAGAAATAGCACATCTTTCTTAATTGTTTAATCATGAATATTCACTACGAGTCAATGACCCTTGTGATGCGGAACCCATCTATTCTTAGTGTATATATCCCCACACTGAAGGTAGCACGTTTGGTGTAATTGACTATTCAAACCGCTGCCACATTCCCGCATCTTATTTCCGGAAGGAAGAACTCCCCGCATAATCGAAATATTTTCACATTTCTTCCTTAGTCATGATTCATTTTTGGATTGCATTTGTAGACGGTGTGTGGCCACGTAAACTTCCGGTTATCATTTGTTAACATCCGTTGCATCGCTACTGTTTTTCCCACACTTGAATCAATTCTATGTTATATATTGAAGAGAGTATACTGTGACTTAAAATTGTTTATATCAATCATAGCATGTTATATTTCTTGCCATCTTGTTTAAATTGTTATTTTGCTTTTTGCATGTCACTTTATATATATCTCCTCTTACCCTGTGACCTATTGGTAAGGATTTGCGATGGACGATAGAGGTGGGACGGGCGTTTCAAACAAGAGAGATTCGAGGGAATAGGGGAAGGTAAATTACGAAGCACGTATGAGCCGTGCGGCTGAAACCCAAGAAATAACAGGTATGAAAAATAGTGGCATGACTGGGACTCGAACCCAGCTCTCCGACCTTCCAGGCAGGTTCTCTAACCGCTGAACTACTATACCGCGTTCCACACGTCTCTTCCACACCGTTTGGAAATGTTTGTGAGCAAGACGAGCTGTCTCCACATAAGTGGCACAAGCTGCCGCCAGATGGTCCTCACTGAGGCAGCCAACTCACAAAGCAGGTCTTACGAGGTAAACCCACCAAAGGAATTCACAAGCATTTGGGAAAGGTAAATTACTAACTACAGAATAGCCGTGCGGCTGAAACTCAAGGGATAACATGTGTGAAAAAAAAGGTGGAAAGAGACGCGGCATGGTAGTTTAGTGGTTATAATACCTACCAGGAAAATGGGAGACCTGGGTTAGAGTTCCAGTCATGTCGCTGTTTTTCACACCTGTTAATAGATATTCGTTTCAGTATTTTCACTTTCGATCTTATACAGGCATTAAAACATATTACACTGTATAGTCAGTTTCCACGGTCTCATTGAGCACTTAAGGGATCGTTCTCCGTGACAATCAGATGATTCAAACATCAAATGTATGCACAGGAAAACGGGTAAGGGTGACTTTGCGCAAGATGGTGCGCACCCAGGAAAAATCCCAAGGAAGAATAGACTCGAAAAAAGTCTGACGGGAAAAAAAGTCTCCCGAATGGCTTGGAGAAATACTCTGCCGGGATAGCTCAACGGACAGAGCACCCGACCGGCAATTGAGAGGCCCGGGTTCGATTCCCGGTACCGTCAGACTTTTTTCAAGTCCATGCTTCCTTGGGATCAAATGTATGATCTGGAGTTGGGAATACGAATTTTTCATGGTTGAGGTCATAACATATGCAGATGCGAAAAAACGTTAGTACACATTTTAAGTAAGTAGTTGAGTTTACTTTGATAATTTTAATTTGAAATTCAAAAATGTTTGAATCATCGTCAAAAAAGCTCAGCGAAGCAAATAATAATTGATGAATCAGCCGCGTACGCTAGTTATTCGTCTGCAGATCATTACCTGCTATAGAGGATTTTCGGGTTCAAATATGTTCGTTTCATTGAGTTTGGACTCTCCTCATGTTGCCAAAATTCTCTCTGGCCAAGGCTATAAAAATTTAAGCGGAAATTCCGCGATTGAATATTTTTTCATTCGATCATTTCATATCTAAAGGTAGGTTCCCTCTCTCAAAATTCGATTTTGATGTATTTTTTAGCTTTCAAATAGGCACATCTTCGCTATTTTCTTTTTCCAAATATTTTTTTAATATTTACGTAAATCTTTTCATATATTCAGTTAAAGGTTGAGGGATTTTTCAGAAAATTCCCGCTCTTTCGCTTTTGCGTTATAAAAAGAGAAACGTTCACTGTTTGCATAGCTTTCTTTTTTGCTCCCAGTATCACTGAGGAAATTAATTAGCCTTACAATATGATGAAATTCCCCGTTACTTCTCTATCCTCATATCTTCCACAAATTCATCAATTTTAACGTTTTGATTATGAATCCTAGGATCTCCGTCATATTCGTTTCATTTTACATGTTACAATATCGTGTCTCTTGTTTTCGTTTCCGATTTTAACCAAATATCATTCAGTATCCTTTGAAATTCTACTGTATGTATATTTAACTTGCTTGGTCATTAATCTAGAACTTCGAGCGTAGACGAATTTCAAATAGTCTTTTTATTGCCGGAAATCCTGCCTTTAGAATCTCATATAACTTCCTTTCATTTCCTTAGAAAAATATGTCTCCATTCTGCAATCTAGTTATAATGACAGTGACGCTTCAATTGTATTTTTGAGAATATTAATATTTGCTTATAATTTGTTAGGATCAATGATTTTTTCTGCTTTTTTGACTGTAATTTTCCAGTCCCTCTTCTTGCAATAGTTTTTCCAGAATCTTCGTGTCCGTTATCGTGACGTCATCTAGGTTCGGAAAAAATGAATGTGAATATATCTGCTGAAAGGTATTCTCGAAAAAAGAGTAGATACACAATTGATTTATAACAGTTTGTTATTTTCGTGACAATAGATCTCATTACCTATTGTTATATTAGGGAATTTGAAAATCGCATACGTTTGATTTTCAGCTTTTGGCTTATGCATTAACATGTCTTTCCCCTTAAAATTCGTTTATTAAGACAGTCAATTTTACATTATAAGTTCGAATTATTATAAGAAAAATATTGAGGAAAAGAAAGGAGCTGTTTCCATGATTTTTTGAGGGTAATTTAATTTTTAAAAACGTATATAAAGTCATAGTGTCATATTATAAGCGAATGATTACGTACTTCCACTCATAATTTAGGAATAACCTTGAAATATTCAAATAAAAGCTAGCTGCTTTTTATCTCACTCAACGCTTTACTGTTAGCAGAATGTTCTTTGGAAGTGAACTTTAACTCATTCTTTCTAACTTTACTAATTTAACTTCGTTTCTCTATATTTCCTTTCCCTTTTTGATTGATGACTCTTTAGTTGAATAGCATCTTTATCTTACCTAACTTACTAAAAGAAGAAGTTAATAAGGGTTCGCAAACTGGTGTTTTATTTTTATTCTTCTTTATAAATAAAGCTCTTTTACGTTTATGCATACCATATGTAATATATTTTGGTATTTAAAAAGCATCTTACTTCAGAGTTCAGTGTTATATTAGGGATTGTCTTTCCTAGTCATTTTCGCAATTAGATGGCCACGAAAGATTTCGTTGGTTAATTATAGAAGTTTTATGTTACCGTTAAAAATTTGTTAGCATTTCTCTCGAGATGAGGACCGCCAAAAAATAATATTCAAGCAAAATTAATCATCTACTTGGCTTGATGCGTGAATTCCCATTTATAAACATACATGTGGTAAATTCCTTTCTCTGCATATTGCTGTTTCACTTTCAAGATCATGGCACTCGAAAAAATGAAGCTTAACTAACCCTGAAAGGCCTCCTTGGATGTTGTAATTGGCATTGATTCGGAAGTTTTCTTTATAAATAGCGGTGTTTTCTTTGCCTTTGAACGTTAATTGGCGATTTAGCGTCGGAGGAATTGGCACGTCGAAATGTCTTTCGGGGAGAGAATTTCTCAGGGATGAATTGACGTGGTGGACATCATGGAATGGGAGAAGGGCGTTTATTGAAGGACGCTTTTGCCAAAGAGTTAGTGCCTGTAAAGCATGGGTGGTGTAGGGGATGAGGAAATGAAGAATATCCACGTAGTTTACCCTCGGACATTGGCCGCGGCTTTATGGTTATTGAGCACCGGATACACTTCAGCCGAGAAGAGTTCTCACATCCAAAAGCAACGCCATATTGACATGTTTCCCTGAATAAGACATTGGACCAGTTTCCGAACTCGAACATGCTCTCAATCTACTTCGATCGGGAAGCGTGTGTCTCACTGCTTTATTAAAGTTCGAGGGAGGGCATTTTGTGATACGTGGGCGCCTGAATAGCTGCGTTGGATGCGCTGAGTGAAAAAATTCGTCCCTTCGAACGGAAATGACGCTTTTCTATCAGCACCGTGCGAGGGCAAGATATTGGAGTTTAATCCAAACATTTTTAGTGAGACGCTTGACTATCTCCGGTTCAAAGTTTCATGATTCAGAGTTTGAAAATGGAACTGGAAGGGAAAGCAACTATTATTCAAAATCTTTCTTTCCGATTCAGTAGATGGAAACTTTTTATCGTATTTGCATAAATATATTTATAATTTTATATTTATAATTTTATATTTTTATATATATGACTAGTAGAAATGTTGGAAGTACTCCGAAAGCTGAGACAGTTTCGCTTGGACCCCTCAAGGAATAGAACCCGGGAACGATTTTACCAAAGGCAAACGTATACATACAGATAAACATATCGAACAAAATTTTAGTTCCAAGTATCATTTCCGCCTGTGGTGCATGGGATGGGAGTTTCTTAATTCACTTAAAGGCACACTTAATTTATATTTACTCAATTACTTATACACTCTCATCAACGGTGTCCGTCACTTGATTCAGTATAGGTACATAGGCTTTCCAAAGCTATGAACTTGTGTTAGTATTTTTTTCGTCGTCGATATTTAGCGTATGTTATTTCAGGCTCTGTCATCGATATGAAAAATTTCTCTCGAGAAAGATTGCCATGGCATTCTAATGAGGAATAAGACTTATCGACATTAAAGTTGAGGTAAACAATTTGCATGAATAGACTTGTATCTGAAAAGCTAAGGAAAAACCGAAGTAATAATAACGTTATAACTGGAACTCGAACCCAGGTCACTTTCCTGGCAGATGTACTAATGCTGTTTCGTGCAGTGGCAACGACATCTGTTCTAATATCGGAAGACCTGGACTGTATTCAAGACAATATTTTTAGTTTATTCTCCGGATTATTTAGCTGTTTTTACTTTCTTTACAGGTGCACGTGAATACTTAGATACAGGTTGTTTTCATATCTAAAAAAATGAGCCATTTTCATCATGAGGATTTTATTAATCGATACAAAAGTAATAATCTTTTCTTATTGATAGCATTCAAAATCACTTTAATGCGTCTCTATAGCAAACATCTATAATTTTCGAATTCAAATGCACAAAGCCGTTATAATCGCATCAATTCTCCACTCCTCTTGTCTGCCCCGTTCTTGCCAATCGCTCCAATTCTATTGGTACGTCCTTCGTGAATTTCAGTTGTTAAAATACTACGCGAATCATCGATACCTATTATTGACGGGCACGAATGTAATTGAAACATGGTTATGCGAGTTAGCCTTCAGTTGAATGAGCGTAATTGAAAAATTTGAAATTGGAAATTAAAGTGTTGAAAAAAATACGATACGGAAGATTTACACGAAAAGATGTTTAAAAATGTGACGAAAAGAATTTTCCAACTGTTGCATCAGTGCCATGTCAAAATCCATTCCGGGATATCTGAGGTCAAATGAATGAGAAAGGAGACGAAAAAAGTCGTCCGATGTGTAAAATTAGCCATTCGTCTTGTGCCGAAGAAACACCTGTTCAATAATATCTCTTCCGATATATTCTTCTTTGAGATAATCCTTCGAAATTTACGATTCTGTCCAAGGACAAAAACCTATAAAGTAAAACCGATATATCTTTATTAGTTCATAATGGACATCAATTCCACCAAGACCATCTCTGTGAATTCTAAATAGCAATACCCTGGAAACCAATCAATGGATTTTTAAATGGCCACACAGATGTCCAAGACTCTTAGTTCAAACCAAGATTCCAAAAGGCCTCCCTATGTATAGAAACTCAGCGATTACGTATCGACAGCTATTATATCCGAAATATGCTTCCACAATCTTTTACACATTTCTCCTAAGGAACATTTCAGCTCCTGACGAATTTCTTGACGCAAAGCTTTTGGATACTTGACAGCGATTTCCGTGATGTGTGATAAAGAGTAGCAGCTGTTTCGAGAGGAGAGAGAAAGCGCATGGGGGAGGAATTCTGACTTCCAAGTCCTCTTTTGACCTACGACATCTACCCTCACTTCCTTATTGGATTTTCCTTTGATCTTTCTTCCGTAGCCGAGAAATGTTTTCGCTCCATATCACATTCTGCCGCTGAATTACTTAGGAATTAGTTATAAATACACGCTTTTTATGATTTATCGGATAATAGGGCCCATATCGCTTGTCGTTTATCGTGATATCGTAATAGCATCCCATTAACTGCGTATAGATGTAATGGGAATTACTGCTACTAATGATAGGTCCGAAGTGAAGGTTATGTGACTAGTTTTACGCTTATTCCTACCCAGAGGTTTACTTTTGGTACTCATTTTTATAGATTAAGACAAACTGGGGCCTCAAATCTCAGAAAACACCGGCGAATGAGCTGTCGTTGCTGGGGATCGAACCTGAGCAGTTTGCGTGGGACGACTAGGCTCCAACGTAACAGCCAGCCGCCGAGACCTTTTGTGAAATGATAGATTCTCAAGGCCTTAAAACTCTCCATCGCTCGTATGAAGGGACTTTTTGGAGATTTAAAGAAATAAAGAAATAATATCAGAAAGTAAACATTCCTCCTTTTTGAACACAAATAATATCCCTTGATATAGTTGAATTAAAAAGAGTAATGATGACCATTTTTATTGAATTTTAATTAATTAGCATTTGTTGCTGATTCAATGCTAAAAAGAATATTCCTCTCGACTGATTAATAATTATGGCTAATACCTATGGCCAAAAATGTTTCAGTAGAGTTAGAGTAGAGTTCCTTACTTTAGAGTAAGACCATTGGAAGAGAGAAGAGGTATGAACTTTGCAAGACAAGAAGAGATGTGTGAAATTCACGTAAACGTATATTTACGCATATAAACGAATATTAACGCACGTAAATAAAAGTTATGCAATACGCTTTAAAGCAAAACGAAGCCCCGAATGGATGAAGATACTAGGTTGGGAATGAAGGATATAACGAGTATTTAAAAATACCTCTATATGGTATATAACTCGATGTGGTGTATACCTTATGTGGTATAGAAATGGAGTGTTTTTTCTGTTTTGTTTCTTCTATTGGAATCTTCTTGGGCTTTATTTTTACATTTATTCACATGGAAAGTTATTTTTTTAGGAATGAGGTATCGCATGCAGAAAATCAATATGTGCATAATTCAGAATGGGAAATTTTTGTTTGTTTGTTAATTTTTGATCATGTGATATTCAAGCGTTGGTCTTTGTTTGGATTGTAAAGTAGCACGATATTGCGGTGCGATTATTTTCGTTTGGATACGTAAAACAAGCATGGATCGTTATCATCTAACTTATGCTTACATGTTCAAATTAGTTGATTGAAGTTAACTGTGGACACCCATGCATTTATATTTTCGTATTAATGTTTCTTCTATTATTCAGTCAGTCATAGTTAAAGTTAAGCTGTATGGAGACAAATTAAGTTACTGTTAGCGTTTTAAGCTAGCTGAATTAGGTTTCGATAACCGTCGGTTTTTATTCTCTCTGAACTTGCCTTTGTCATCATTTTAACTTATCCCGCTAAAAATTTATTTTGCTGTACAGTAACTTAAATATTGTTTTAATGAAAACAAATAAATGATGAAATACATCGGTTGAATTTAGCGGACGGCGACGCGCAGCTGATGGCTGTCGTTTTTAGAGAAAGAGGATGATGCAACAGTTTATGTATTTTGTGAGAGGGCTGAATAGCTTTGCTGTAAACTACGTCAAAAATATAATTAGGTAACCGAAATTTCAATGGCGTTTTCATTTTGCGTTAGCTGCATCAATATTTGAAGTCTTCCTTTTAATATAAACATTGAAGTAAGAACGCTTTCTTCTATACGGAGTGCTTTATTTTTACCTTACTTGCCATTAAAACTTAGATTTGCCACAGAGGTCAAAATTTGGTTGAATAGAAGCATGAAAAGGAAATTAAACGGGCTGGGGAGTTTCATAAATTTTTTGGGGAGAGCTCTGGATAATATTGCGTAGTGAATGGCTCAATTTAATCATCAAAATGTCTCGAAAACTCGATGGCTTACTCAGAAGGGCGGCCGATTTAAACATGAGGTATTCTGTCTGTTCGAGAGGATGACTTTTTAAAAATTGAACATTATGGAAATGGAACGGTAGCATTTACTCTACCATGTCTAACGAAGGCAAGAGACCTCGTGACTTTATAACGTTGCCTTAAATCAATGGGCACGGTTAACGATGCAACTCAGAAAGCTACCTAAAAGGATAGTAAACGAGACACTTTTTACGCAGGTATTCAACAGAATGCTTATTTGATTATCTATTTAGCCTGAGTGTGAAGATATTTTGCAACAACTCTATCTAATGGATCCGAGCGTAATGCAGTGACGCCCATATTTTAGTTTTGGAGGGTCCAATGAGAGTATAGTACGAACCGTATTTGTTGACAGATGTCACGTTCGCCGCATTTAAACAGCTATCAAGAGATGTTTTCTTTCTTTGAAAATATAAACCGAATGGTGTTTGATAAATTCGTCCCTGGTCTTTTCAGATTAAAATGGTATTACAGGTTCGGAGGTTCACATTATCAATCGTCTCAATGCCAATGGCGCTTCTATTATGCGATCTTTTATTGTTATATGACATTGTGAAGTAGAATTTTGATGGATAATCAATGATTACATACCAAGTACTCTATTTTTAATGCTTCGTACTATAAGTACAGTAGAATTTTGCAAGAACTTAAACCTTTAATCATATCGATTAAAAAAAATAGTAGTGCAAATTAATCGCAATCTGTTACTGTTGAATCATGAGCTCAAAGTATTTTTGTTTCGAATCCTCTCCTCAGTTCAACCTAAAGATGTAAAAGATTCTCTCTTATGAATACCTCAGCGGGCTTAATTTGGACGTGCGACGATGAAGATTTATTCTCGCAGTACTCCAGCTCTTACTGCGGTCGAATAACCTTAACGAGCCTTGGACAAGGAATAAGGCAGGGAAATAGCCCTGCAACTTAATTAAAGGGAGAAATAGCAAATAGCCTCGGATACAGGGACGTAATTACGCTTCATTCAGTAGGAACTAAGAGAGACAAACAATTACCGAGGACTAGAGTAGACATAGTCACTAGGCTTTGATTCTCCGTAAATATTAGAGGACTCGGGGCAATCTGTAGGGAAAAGAAAGAGGAATTCTTATGGTGAATAACCAAACAAGAGACCTTTCAAATTGAAAACTAAAGGCTTGCACGTTCCAAGGAGACTGGCCAAGAAAATTAGAGGAGAGATAACTGACCCCCCTGCGCCTTCAGTTACCTCCTTGCTTGGATACCGAATGTTTGGACCCCCAAAATGACGATATCCTGAACTAATTACGAGCATCAACCTTTTAAACAAAAATTCCTAAATGGCTATACCGTTCCTTGTAAAGTCCTTATCGCTGAAACCTAACCCCCACATCGCACTTCACTTTGCCCTTTCCTTTCCATCACCATGGGATATCACTTACTCTCCTTCCCATCCATAGTACGCTGAAACCACCCACGCATTTCCTGCGAAGTCATTTGTGGTGCAATCTGCACACCTTCCTCAAATGGGGAATCGCAGCGCGGTAAGGCAATTGCACCGTCATCTCCACAGGTACCCTCGAGTTAAATTAATGGTACAGTTGCTTCTCTAATTACTCTGCCCTTCGCTCTAATTTATACATCATATATGCACCTTTTCGGACGATCGATAATGAATGTTCTTTCTCGAAAAATGCAAAACTTTGTTCCTCAGTTTTTCTTACGAAAACCCCTTGATTAGACATTAATACCGTATAAATGAAGGTCGTATACGGAGAATACGGTAGGGGGATAATCCAAGTCCCCGCGGGAAAATTTCATTAAGTAGACTTCATTAAGCAACATAATCATAATTCCTCCAGTATACAGGAGGCATTAGCTCTCTTGGGGCGTAGACATAATATCCTTTTTCAGAGTCGGGATTTATGTAGAAAGCGTATTTTTCGAGCTGCGATTGGGCTGAGTCTTACAAAGGGGGAACTGGAATCATAATTTTCGCCCTTATAAAACACGTTGGAATCCGATACGAGCAGGATAATAAATACAAGATATATTTACTAGCTATTTTCCGCAAAAATGAAAGACGCCCATAATGGTCCTTCCGCAACAAGGAAATCGCCCAACAGTTTATCACATCCCGCCTTGAAAATTTTCCAGGCCCACTATATTTCCACGTGAATTGTTAACCAGTAGTTATATTCATCAGTTCGTTAGGAAATAGAGTTTTAGCGGTAATGATATTTATTTGGTTGGCCAATCTTTATCATGGATTTTGCATACGGTAACTTATTTCAATTTTAGACTTAACGTAAAACTTTGGTTTTGCTTGAACATTAATGAGATAAACAATTGTGTATCTATAAGCATAAAAAATTCTTCACTGAATTAAACGTTACAATTAAAACCATCGCGAAACGAAACTTCTTTTTCTAATTTGAAAGTTAGGGATGATGCATTTATATGACTCATTTTTAACCCTGTAGCACAATTTAAGACTCTAAGGCGATTTTCTGCTTAACGACAGGGAAATCAGTGAGGTTTACTGTTTTCATTCAGTGGAATTGACATTTCTTTTCGTTCGTATGATAATCTAAGTAAACTTCGCGAACAGTGTTTAATAAAACACGGATGGTCGTAATCGAATAATGTGCGAGAGGTGGAAGGAACGATGGAATAAATTTAACACAAGATTGAAAATGCTTCAATCGCTACTCTGCAAGTTGCCTTCTTTCTCGATAGCGCAGGTTTTGCTTCTCACTAAGCATAATATTCATGGAAAAAACGATACCTGAGTCGTTTTCTATATTGCCAGAAACTTAATCCTTATCTAGGACGCATTCGCTAAGCCTTTTCCCCCCTCTCATTTTCTCGCTTTATAGCTCGTGCCATTGTTTTATGGGTAGAACTTTAATACGGCGGAGATCTCGGTTGAATTTAAAGCAGTTTTCGGTCGGACATTCGAGGTTTTTCGAGGAAAATGCATGCCACAAGAATATAGTTACAAAGTTATGATGAAATATTTTCATTGGAGTTGTGCTCTATGCGTAATTATTTAAAAAATTATAAGCGAGAAATTATATTTATTCGAAATTTGCAAAATTTTCCATTTTTTCCTTAAAAGGTGGTGAATGTAATGTTTTAATGAGAATATTAACCTTTATTATGGTCATTTTTATGCTATCAGATCTGTAAAACATTCTGTCACACCGCAGTATAATCTTTTTATGGCTGTCTTGATTTTGGCAGATTTTGGCCTCAAGTAAGCAAATCAGATAATAAAGCATTTTCGACCGAAGAACATGAGATGGGTAGGATTGGAATTACGAGAGGATTAGATTTCGTTTTAGTCTTCTTTTACGCGAGGCTATTCAGTCGATGTAATGGGTTGTCAGCGGCGCGAGTCGTAGATCACAAAGCTATTCCAAGAGATCTTTTGGCTGTAAAACACGCTATTCTCTGCTCACGTTATTCACCGTGTGCCAGTAAGATTGTTTGCGATCCAACATTTAGATCTGGAATTTGATTGTTTCCAAAAATATTTCGGACGTGAATGCCGATTTTGGGATGGATGTGTACGTATGCACAAGTATTACCTTATTTAAAAAAAAATCGTATTTTCGCTACTCCTATTAATTATGTTTTTATGTTTCGATAAGTATAAAATAGAGGAGCATTCGCGGAAAGTTTCTGCAAAATCTGCATTCATGATATTTATTTATTTATTTATTTAAGAATTACCCGTCGCGATTGGGTCGTGGGACCCGGTGGCAACGGTTTAATATAAAAATTAAAATGATTAAATTATATGCTACATTAATGATTGGTTCGCTTAAATTCTGATACGATGAAATTTTTGCATTTCTTAACAGCCACTTGTAGGTATAACTTATTACCAGATTCATATAATCTATATTTAATGATTGATTTCGTGTATAAATGCTGGGATTTCATATTGAGTAGCCAATCATTTATTACGGATTTAGTTATTATTATTTGTTAGGTTATTTAAAAATCTGTGCTTATGTACCATTGTTAGTTAAACTATTTCTATTGTTGGAAACGCATGGATCACGCATTTCAAGGGTTTGCAGTCAAGTTCTAGATCTTTTCTATCTTTTTCACATCAAGTTCTAAAAATATAAGTAATATAAGAAATATATTAGTTTTTAGATAGTTCGTCACACATGGGAAAATGGTTACCCCTATGATTATCTTTTGTTCAAAATAGAAAGTTACATTGAAAATTGTGAATTCTTTGATTTTAGATTAATTCACATAAAACAATTAGATGATAAAACATTTACCCGTATCTCGAAAAATAGTTTTAGCCTAGCGAACTAGCGAATCCTAGTTTGCCTAGGTTTATAATTTCATTGTTTTACGTTATGGAGACTACCTTAAAGTCATGCCAGAAGGAATTGATAGTATTTAGATCAATTATTTACTCATAAAAAGCTTGTAACATGCGTTTTTCCACGAGGAAAATATCTTTTCAGCGGTACCACTTTCTACTCAGGTTAAATATGGCCCCTAAATCGCTGGGTTTCGTGATATTTCTGCTGCTATTTTATAGCTTTGGCAATTCTATCGTCCGTTTCCAATAGGTTTTAGTTTTATTTCGCATTCTTATCTATTGACGTAGAGGCTATGATTTGGCAAAATATCACGTGATTTGCCTTTTTGTTTCCGCATACGCCATTTCTTTTAGAAAGAAGCCGGATGAGGGAACAAAAATAACCCCTAGAACATTTACGAATCCAATGAAACCACATTAAATCTGTCCTGAAATATACAGGAGTATATAATTTGATGTCTGCCTCCTTCTTCAATGGAATATCATTTCATCGTTCGTAGTTCGTCGTGTACTGATAAAGAAAGCGGCAAAAGTCGAAAGAAGAATCATACTTCAAAAGACAAATATTTTCCTTTTAGATATATAGATATATCAAACAAAGAAGGGAAAGTTAGTACGGGAATATATCGTTCATTGGAATTATAATTTCTTTTTGTTTTTCGGTCAGAGATTAAGGCTGATGGTCCGAACAGCATCTCTAATTAATCAAGGGTCAGGTTTGAATGAAGAATCATTATTTCACGGGATAGTCAGAAAAATTATTACTGATGGAAGACAAAAGAAATTTGATGCAAAATAAACAGTTACCAGTGCTGGATTTCTACCAAAGGGGGCTCATCATATTTGCATGTCCATCTGGCCCCCTTCCCCGCTTCCTTCGGACATGTGATAACTGATTTTTAATAAATATAATTTTTAGTAAAGAAAGGTATTGGAGGTGGCAGTACCTTTCTTAAATAAAAAAGGGTCCTCTCGAAGTGGGGGCCCGAATGCAAGACATCCGCGGAACCCCACTCCTGGTTGACTCGGACATTTTTATTATTTGTACAACGGAAAGAATGAGCACAGGGAAAAGAATATAACAAGAAAGATATTTCTTTCTGACGTCGTTTACAACATGTTACTCATAATGTCGTCTACCCACGTTGACTTTCCAAGAAAAGCCCTCTCCCGCAAGCCCACGCCTTTCGCTCCCTTTCTAACAAAGATCCGATGATTCACAGGCGCTCTTCGAGAATGAGTTGAAAGTGAGAGAGGGATGGAGTGTGCTTAGAGATTTTCTTACGGAGATATTCTCAAGAGAGAGCAAAGAATGGAAGAGGGCGACTTTGAAGATGCGAAGGATGAAAGATTTTATGAAGCCCGAAAGGAAAATGACTGGCACGGTGGCCTCTAGTGGTGTGTGGACTCATTAGCTCTAAGTACCCATTTCTCGTAATCTTATCCGGTCGTAAATTAATGGACTTTCACATAAAAATAGTGCGTAGGTATTGATGGGGGAGATAAGTTTCTTGCACGGTTTGAAAGGGAATCAACTTGAACACACATCGACGTCTTTCAGAAGTCAAATAGGTTGAGTGCCTCGAAACCCGTAACAACCGTAATCCGTAATACAGGGAAGAAGGTGCGAATTCATTACAGAACAGGAAACAATGGTAATTTTAAAGATAAAAGAAAGGCTTATCATACCAAAACCCCACATGATGAGCCAAATTGGCAATCCAGCATGGGTAGATATCAGGAGTAGAAAAAGAAGAATCCCTTACTTGAACAGAAATGACCATCCCCCTACTGGAGCATAAAATTGAACCTCTTTCTCAAAGAACCAGCACAGCTAAATACTCATTTTTGAACAGAACCATTGAGCAATAGAATGCACTTCCCGCAGGAGCATTCGAGCCTTTTTCTCCGCAAGTGAGTACTTTAAAGGCAAAGCTGAAGGAAGCTATCCTTACTGTGCTACTGGGATAGGTATGGGAGAATTACTTGTTTTGTTGGTGATTCTATTTTTGTTCATGGGTATGGCGAATTTGATGGACCGTTTTGTGTTATCTCGTGACAGAATTTCTGTTTTCCCCTCAACTTAAAACTACTGGATTGTGTTTAGTTGAGCTTTGGAGTCTGTGAAGAACTTGGGGATGAAAATCGAAAAACTATATTTACATTGTGTGATCGACAAGGGTTTAAGGCCCTGTTTGCCTCATTATTTTGTTATGGAATTTTTAAACATGAGTGTAAGTTGAATTCTTGCAACCTGAACATGGCTCTACTTGTAAGGTTTTTGTATAATAATAATAATTATTATTTAATCATAGGTAGATCCAAAAATGAAATATTAATAAGGACAATCCGATACGGTGTACTTTGAAGTATTTGGTTCTTGGTCTATTTTCCTAATTAGAGATTTTTTTCTCGAGTCGATAAATGAATGCACGTTTGCATTTTTTGCTTACAGCATTATCATCCATTATGTCAGGTCCTCTCCGAATGTCTAAAATTGTGCATTGTATAATCCAATATCTGGAAAATTCAAATTCCAATGCATAATTAGTCCCAAAAATTTTAAAATGGGGATATGAACCTTGTATGTACTCGAAATGGCTTATTTTTGAGGGTGTGCATCCTTCAACTACGTGTAAAATATTTGCTTCGTTAAACTACATTCGACGAGCACAGAATAATCAATATCACGGAATAATGTCGCTTAGCTATGGAAAATTGAATTTTAGTATCGTAATTTTTACAGAGGATTTAAAAGTATTAACTGAATGCGGCATCTTGATATGTTTGTATTATTTTATGTAGCTCTGATACAAATGTTTTTGAGAAAAAAGTAATTGGTTTTAAAATCAAAGAAATTTGATATCAGGAACAATATCTATGCTTCTGAAAATTTTAATTTTAATTTTAATTTAAAAGATTTTTTTCCAGTTTTCCTTTTAACTTTACGAATAAGAACAATGATGCATGTTCATGATCTGATTTTAAAATTGGATGTACTTGACACTTCATAGTATTCCTCCCGGTAAACTGAAACCCGTATTTCACATGATCTACATCAGTGTTTCTCAAACTTTTTCACGTTACCACCCCATTGGACTCATCACTGCCCCCCAACCTTTCATCTATGAAAATTAATATCCATACGGCCACATCTAGAGAATAATAAAAAGAAAAATAAGTACTGAAATGATAAAATATCCACCAAATTATCATAAGGAAATTTTCTGATATTGTATTGATCCTATAAATCCCCTAAAACTCTATTGATAGAGAAAGATGACTGGAAATGGGAGAAAACTCTTTTTCATCAAGCGCCCCCCCCACCCCCGGATGAGACTAGCGCCCCTAGGGTGCGATATCGTCCTCTTTGGGAATCACTGATTTACGTGCATGCCTATCATTCTATTCTATTCCTGGTTTAGAACGTAATTTTCTAGGTTTATTTACTATACTATTCCTTCCTTTCAAATTCTTCTCCATACTTGAATAAATCTTTCGCTTCATACTCATACACATATTTTCATACATTCTCCTTCATTTTTTAATCCAGGTACTTTTCTTCTCTGCTGCCATCTTAGCCATACTTTCTATCATACCATACCATGCTAAAATATCCGTTTCATATTAGTAAGTCATCCATAATCATTCATCGACCGTTCATTACTAACTCTCTATCTTATTTTTGCAACACTTTTTAGGTATGTCATATCACCCATCCCAACTGCATGCAGTTCAAGGATATGCTTCTCCTGAGACACACTTTGCTATTGTACACATATTTATACACCTGGTTATACTCCTCTGTCTCCTGCTTTCCCCTCCGTTCCGCACAGACAAGTACCACAAGCTTTTAGCCGGACTATTCCGCTCCACCATTTATTCGCAATTCTATCTCAACGTCTATTTAATTTGGGTAATACGTTTTGTCGAATATTGTTCCCATCCTCTGCCCTATTTCCATTTTCCCTTAAAAACAGCCAGGACAATTTTATCGCTGATTGAAAAGTCTTAAACCTCTTAAAAGACTTAATTGTGCCTTGGAGAGTCTTGAATGCATAATAGTAAAAAAAACTTAAATTTAACGTTGTATTAAGAGGAATGATCCGTGTAAGTTCTAATTTTGTCAAAAATAGGACATCTCCTTCCATTTGAAGCCACAGTAAAAAAAACGAATATTCAAAAAATGGCACTGACTATTAAAATTAGAGATTAGACAACGTACTTGAGCTCTGAAAACGCAATTTATTTGGTTATTTTTTTGGATTGCCCTCGGCGCTCATTTTCTGAAGTGCACCGAGACGTGGAATTGCATTGACTAAGGGATAGAACAACTTCCTTTCAAGGATTTACCTCTTCAGAAGTAAAGGAAAGAGGGATTAGGAGTAGGGAAGAACTTGGGTTCTCTCAGGGATCTCCTCTGCGAGGATTAATTACCCTATGAAGTTAATTAAATTCCGCGGCTTCTTTTACCTTTGGGCCTATTGATGATAAAACTAAGGTGGTTTAACTTCCATTATTTATAATAAGCAAAAATAGAATACACAGTCGAAGAATAAATCAATGTTATGCCGTTTTATGAATCAATGTCTTTACAGATTTGTATCGAGTTGTTTATGAAGCCCGAAAGGAAAATGACTGGCACGATTAAATTAGATTTAGATTAGATTTATTAAACGGGCATAAAAATTCCCTCTTCTGTTAGGAAGTTATAAGGATATCAAATAAACACAGAAAATATATATCACAATATTGATATCAATTCTAAGTTCAAAAGTAATATAAACTGAAATTTGCAAGTATCGATCAAATTTTTGTCAGTGATGTATGATACATTACACAACGCTTCCAGAATGCACTACTCGGCTAATATACACTACATTAAGGACGATACCATTCATCATGTATCCGAATTTTATTCGGAGCATCAGATGTGTAATAGTAAAAGGTCATCGTACGAACTTGAAAGAAGTTTTACAAGAAAAAAGCGTTTACACAATTATCTTCCGGTGATTACGTTAAATTGAGTTTAGTCATAATATATCTATATTTTGAAAGTATTACATTCAAGTGTACTACAAAAGAAAGCGTTTTTCGACCAATTCTAATTAGTGCTTAATGCTTTCGACTAATGTTTTTTTAGTATAATTTGAATAATTCAACGTTTCATGAGTTCGGTGTCTGTTCTAACTTCAGTATGACAATCCATAGAGGGTTTAAACAACTGTTTCTTAAGTTCTTCTAACTGTATTGCTAGTTAAAATTTTTTTCCATTAAGTGTCATCTAGGTAGTTACTCCGTTTGACTTATTGACTCGATTTATTACCACCTCCGCCAGGTTGACACGCTAACACATACAAATTTCACTTACCTTGTTTTATTATTTAGTTTCCTTTAATCGATTCACATCAGCTTGGTGATGACAGGTGATGTCTATTTTTATATCACATTGTTAACGATTTGTTGTAGTTTTAAGCATATTATATGTAAAACAGTTGCATGTAATTGATAAAACAATCTTTGTGATCCGTCACCTCTTTCTGCTGCTAACATCATATCTTCAGAATCACATGCAATATTAATCTCTTTTGAACATTCTGTACCCCATTTTCAGAATAGTTTCCTCCTCAGTTATTTCTTTTATTGTGGTGATTAAAAGGAGAGAATAAATATGGGCTTCTGACTGTAAGCTGGGTCACGAGTGGGTACTGAAGAGATTAGAATTGGACTTCCGGAGATCCAAGTCGGTAGCGCATCCGCCTTTGGTGAAAACAGACCAGGATTCGATTCCTGGTGGGGCCCATATGTGCGAAATTATCTCAACTCAAAAAACTTTTAAAAATACTACTACTAAGATTGATATTACATCCTATTGTATATGTATAGTGAGTTTTTGCAGTGTATTGCCATTCCTCGCATCCCAAACGCCATGGTTCCTTATCGTCCCAATCTCCTGGTTTTTAATCTCTTCTTCTCATTTCCATCTCTATATTTTTATTCCATTTTTTCCTCGGTCTTCCTCGTTTACTTCTTCCAGCAAGGAAGGAATTGTCATTATATTGTCATATTGTCAGTTCATACGATTATCTTGGAGTTACAATAAGTGAAGATGAAGTGAAATTTGAAGTGAAATTTGAAGTGAATAAGTGAAGGAGAACAGAGACATAATGAAGAAAGTAGGAAAAGGGAAAAAAATGATTAAGACGTTGCGTCCAATATTGTGGAACAATAATTAACGCATAAAAAATCCTATTGCGTCAATATAAATTTGATGCGATGAGACATACGTTTCATTTAAACCGGTCAGAAGTGGTATGCATCTTCCATTTCACCGCGAGCATATGGCTTTCACACCCTTATCATAAAAATGGAAGCGTCCGTGATGCGCCATACATTTCCTATCGAAATCTTCCCTCACGCATTCTGATGCTCTTCAACCTATTTCAAGACAAGTGATCATTCACATAAGAGCGAATCCGTGCCTTATCTCACTTAGCTCGGAGAGTAGATTTTAGTAAGATCTTTCTGCTCATCGCAAATCCTACTTCCTGTAGCGCCAACCCAATTATTTGCTCCATTTCCGCTTTAACGCAACCATAGTGTGCGATGAAAAATTGACGAGTTCACTCCCATCGTTTTATCATATTCCAGTAATAATGCCATCATAGGGCATTGTAAATTTACGCGTCGGGGACTGATTTGATTATAGTAATGAATCCATGCTTCATTAGTTGCATTGCTTGTTTGCTGCGCGGCCTGTGTACTTCATCCCATCAATTGAATTAATTTTTTCACTGTACTCGATTTGTCATCATTAAGTTGCCACCGAACGAATCGGATATTTAATACGCTTTATTAATTAGAGGTTTAAAACACTCCGTAAGCTTTATGTCAACAGGCGGAACTCACGTAAAAAGAAAACGGTAATCCGGAGCTTCCTGTTTGCTTCTAAACGTGAGTGCTGCCTGCCGACATACGGCTTACGGAGTGTTTTTAAACCTCTAATTCATTTACAGCCGTGTTCCCAGTTTCTTTTCTTTGGCTTCATTAATGTCTAAATACAACAGTATATATGTAAGTATAATTTATGGCTATTGAGGACTATTTTCCTTTCATCGTATGATGAATAATTATATTCGCTTCCATCTCTTAGTTTCCGGTTTCGATTATTTGAAATTATATAATATTATTTTATATATATAAAATTTCCTTTCTTTTCTATATCTTCCTGCAGTCTCCCGGTGGAACATTTCGTCTGAGGCACCCATCTGCTCAAACTTTGAAAATTTTCCAAGTTTTCCGAGATGAAACACCTTCGTAAAATACGTCTTCATTTATTCTTCCCTGAAGTTTCTTCTTCGTGTCAAAACCTGTTAAATATTCATTCTCGGCATCCGGCAATATTCTATGGTGTATTTCTTTAAGATAATATTATTTTGCGCATCATTTGATTTTATTGGCTATCTGCTAAGCGACGCTTACCATTTTTTCCTAATTCTTTCAATTTTTCGTAAGATTTATATCTTCCATCTGTAATTTTGGGTTTAACTTCTTCTGGCAACCTCTTCGTACGCCTCACTTTGCGTGTGAATCTCGGTTATAATTGGTGTATCTGGTACCTTTTCCAAGTCTTATTTCCAATCTTCACGTATTATTATTAGGAATCTCCTCTAACTAAGGTTTTGGCTCTTCAGATTAATTTCACGTACGATCTGATAATCAGTTCTTAAGTTTTAAAATGCTTTTTTGATACTTGTTTTATTTATTTATTTTCCAATGCCCCTATTCATGGAAAATACAGTGGTGGGCTTAAACAATAACAATAGACAAACACACAACCATTCCCTAACCGGAAAAATCTGGCTAGCCGGAATTCGAACCCGGGACCTTGGGGTAGGACCACACAGTGGTTGGCACAGTCGTTTGCTGTGTCTCTTCTGTGTTTTTTATTTAGGATTTAGTT
Source organism: Ladona fulva (assembly GCA_000376725.2). NCBI lineage: Eukaryota > Metazoa > Arthropoda > Insecta > Odonata > Libellulidae > Ladona > Ladona fulva. Next base: position 519,100 of record KZ308566.1, on the reverse strand, counting down.
TCTGGAGAAAAGTTTCTCCTGTTTTTTCTTCCTCTGATATGACATTGGTAAGATATTAAATACTTGTTTATTATGTTTTCCATATCATCGTCATCTGAGTCAGATAAAGGCTCCTATCTATATTTTGAAAGTATTACATTCAAGTGTACTACAAAAGAAAGCGTTTTTCGACCAATTCTAATTAGTGCTTAATGCTTTCGACTAATGTTTTTTTAGTATAATTTGAATAATTCAACGTTTCATGAGTTCGGTGTCTGTTCTAACTTCAGTANTTATTCTTCTCTCCCGAAGATGGCAACTTAGTTGTCGAAATACGTATCGAGAACAATACTTGCTTACAAGCGCGACCACGGAGAACCCAACCCCCGCTGGTGGGAATTCTTCAACGGTTAGTTTTCACGCAAACAACGGCTATTTGGAGCCTTTATCTGACTCAGATGTCTTACAACAGCCGTGTTCCTTTTCCTCATAGATTATCATCCTCAGCCAAATATCCTTCCTTGTCCTTTAATTTGATCTGTTTTCTAAATTCAGTTTTCCTATATTCCGTTTTACTCCGCACTACACTGTACGCTCTGAAAAAATTCCCAGTAAACGTTTCCTGTTTAGTATACTTAGTAACACTCACGAGATTGCGGTTTTATTTTCGCAGAGTTTCGTTCCATGGTAACTTATAAAGGCCAGTAATTAAGGGTGAAATGTTGTTGGTTTTGTTTTCCTCAGCTACGCGTCGGGCTAAGTGGTCATTCGTGTCGTTCCAACTACGCCTGCAGATAAATTTTACATACTGACGTAACCGACTCTATTTTCGTACCAAAATCTACTGCCGCTCACAAATATTTACAGCTGTCTTCCCGGGTTCCTCAAGGCCATGTATTTTATTGCTATCAAATGTGTGTTCACTTGGAATCGAACTTGGAGAGACTTCCAAGAAGCTCCTAGAGCACGTGGTGCAGATCAGTCAATACTGTCAACACTATTATTGGATATTCATCTTTCGTTTATCTATTTTGTGTTTGATTCTTTCTAAAGCAGTCTTATCGGTGGTTAGTACCTGTTCGCCGAGACAGGTCTAAAAACAACGGAATTGACTAACATTACTTTCCGTTTTTTCCTGGTCTCAGCGGGAAGGCATGATCCACTGATGAAACGGCTTTGGAAGAATTTCAAATTTTTGTTTATTGAGTACAGTGTTCCAAATTACTTCCTCGTATTGTTTATTTATGTTTGTATCTTTATGTAAATTTCATAACCTGACTTCAATATCTATATTTCGTAGAATTGGATGTTTATGAGTTGATTTTAATTCATTTTTTTATTTTCAGGTGAGTTGGACTGGCGTCGTCAACTTTTGCTGCATAGTGAGTAAGGAATTCTAATTTTATCTCAAATTACCACTGAGTAGGGCTGAATGGATATTACAGGATATTTATTCAATAGGGAGAAATTCAATAGGTAGATTTTTGATCCATTTTTACACCTTTAAATTATTTGATATTTAAGGACTTTTACCTCTGCCGGTTTCTTTGGAAAGATAAGGCCTTTTAAAACTGGAATATTAACAAATATTTATCCATCATCGAAAACATATTTTACTCAATGACTGACGGAAGCTCATCTAATAATTCGTAACATTTATTGGAATTCCACTGATTTTAAGCAAGATTCATTTTTGCTAAGTATTGGAATCGAGAAATATTTATTTTGTAGTTTTTACGCAATTTCAGAACTCCAATGTGTACTGTGGGTACTAAATTTGTATCAGAACTTTGATTTATTATCCATAAAGCCTTTTTCTCGATAGAGTGTTATTATACTCACCGTAAAGGTATTTGCTATTCCTAAAAAAGGTATAATCTTCAACCGTAGTTCAAAATGTTTACTCTAAGGGTCACTGAAACCTTTTCTATGTCCGCAAACCTATCTTCAAATCGTGTCCACTTGTCAGAAAATCTTTGGCGAGAAATTTCAGTTATTCACTCTCATTTTTAATTCCGGTAACATATTGGAAGACGAAGTTTTTCACATTTGCGGCCGTTGAAAAGTCGGTCGAGGACAGAGAACGGGAGATAAAATTTAGGGCACTTGTTGGCGTATGAAAAGTTGGAAGTTTCCCGTCGCTGGCGGGAAGGGTAATGGATCCAACCAACGCTGTCATTCGCTTATTTTTCCTTCCATTTATCCTCCCCGTCGCAGACCATATCAAGCTGTAATCAACTTATGTTGTAATTTCTTCTCCAACATTCCCCCTTTCAAGCAGCCTATTTAAACTTGGCTCGCTTTCAGTAGATTCAGGAGGAAACTCAGTAATTTTATTTAATGATGGAAAAGGATGGGTGATTTTCATATGTTTAATTAAAGTATTGATACCAATTGAAAGGTTTATTTGTATTTAGCATATAAATTATGTTAAGACAGTCATTTAGTTTTTGAATAAAGATGATCATTCTCGGAGACTCACTGCTCTTACGGAAACGTGCATGAATCATTAATACAAGGAGGTATTATATGTGAAGAGTTACTGTGGCTGGTTTGAAGTGAAGTTGTGCAATCGCATCAATACACCTCCAAAATCATTCACTGAATACAATAACGAGGTGCCACCGTATGAAGGTAATATCGCCAAGCCTAGGTGACTGAAATTCCGATATTCAAGCTGTGAATAGGAGGATCAAGTCTAAGCCACAGAATATGCACTAATAAGTCGATCTATTGCGATAGTATACGCATAAATGAATAAAATTAGAATGTTGGAGTATCTATTAGTCAAGATATCTATTATTATCTATTATCTATTATCAATCAAACAAAGCTTTTTATCATTATAGTATGCTCACCCAAGGAAGACATTTAATAATCTTTAAAGTTTGAAACTTCTGCAACTTTTGGATCTCCAGTTTTCGGTGAACATGCACACACAAGCACATACATACACGAATTCATACACACAAGCAAACATTAAAACTTTCTTCTTTATTAATTAGATATGGATAAATTAATATTAATGGAATTAAATGTCGTGGTGATAAAAAGGTATGATTTTCATATTTTAGTTTTGAAAGGAATTAGCAAAAAGATACTATTGAAAAATACTCAAATGTAAGAAAAAGCATTTTATTTATGCTCTAACTCTACTAATAGACGACTATTTTTATAATATTTTTGTCAGTGATGTATGATACATTACACAACGCTTCCAGAATGCACTACTCGGCTAATATACACTACATTAAGGACGATACCATTCATCATGTATCCGAATTTTATTCGGAGCATCAGATGTGTAATAGTAAAAGGTCATCGTACGAACTTGAAAGAAGTTTTACAAGAAAAAAATTCCTTCAGGATTAATTTTTTCATCGTCGATTCTAGTTTTTTGCTCCAAATTATGAAGAATATTGAAAAATTTAAAGTTTTAGTTCTCAGTAACTTTTGAAATAATCTAAGATGAATGATGTTAAATATTCTTCTGCACAGATAGGATTACTATCTGGAATACTTTCTTATTTGTATTTTCCCAGTTGAAAATCAACGTTAGCTTCATGGAAGGCGTTAGCTTTTAAGGAATAATTGATAGTAAAAATAGTAAAAGGTACCAATTGATAGTAAAAGGTGTACTTACTTTATTACTTGGATGTATAATGGTAAAAGGTGTAATTACTTTATTTCTACAATGAGAAAATACCGTGCGGTTAATGTTAGATAATTTTTCGCTCAACGTTTTCCTGTCGAACTGTAGTTTTATTTAATCTTTCTTATGGCCAGATTTTATATCAAAATCTCGGATACGCAATCATATGCTATCTTTCCCAGCGCACTTTTCTATTTGTCGCCCCTGTCACGCTAATTTTTCGCATTTCCTCGCAAATTACGACCCGTCTGAGGTTTATGGCATCCGCAGGCACGTTTTCCACTATTATTGGCTCCGGAAGACATCTCAAAGCAAGGTTGGGTTCCGCGTTAAAAATATTAGAAACGCGCCGAAATTCATGATTTTTACGGCAGTGGACGCGAACGAGCATTTTATCGCCGATCGGAGTCTTCATGGAGTCTCTTGCGGCAATGCCAACGGGTAAAGCTGCTCATCCCTTGGCAGATGTCGTTAAAGAATATACCATAAATATGCTAGTTTATGTATTCGTTTGCCACGCTCGTTTGGAATGACGGCTTCATTTTATCGCACTGTCAATTCAAGGCGTTTGCGACGCGAATTTTTTGCGAGCACTCGGAGTGTGCAAAAACGAAAGCTTAGCTTAGACTGGATTTTAATCGCATCCATAAATCTAACAACCATAGAGTATTATGAATTTTGGCTTTTGTGACTGATTAACCATTACTTTAGCGAAAGTTTATTAGCGAAAATTATTCGTACCGGTACTATATTAGTGGCGGAAATGCAATTTTACACAAGTTGGTAACCCTAAAATATGCGTCACCAATACTATTATACAACCATTTTTTATAAAATTAATGACCATTTTGCCTTTTGTCTTTCGCATTTACTGATCTTTTCTCAGGCTTACATGCAAGGAAATCTTCCAGATCATTTGGTAACTGGATCCTTATTTGATAGCCGAGTCCGAACAACAGTAAAAAAATCTTCTTTTAAAGATAAATTCGTTATCAGGGCCAGTAGTTAGAGTAGGCATCAATGTAACTATTGATTGCTGAACGGTTTCTCACAATTCGAAACAGTTAGGCTTGAGTAGTATACTATGTAAATCAAAGCATGTATGAAATAATATACTTTTATGGCTTTAGTTTAAAACTTGGTGTATGAAATAATATACTTTTATGGCTTTAGTTTAAAACTTGGTGTATGAAATAATATACTTTTATGGCTTTAGTTTAAGACTAGATTTTAATTTAAATTAAAAGCTCGACATTCATGTAATATAAGGGGCAGGTAAATATATCTGTCTTTGCTCACTAGGCGTTTACTTATTAGCGAAACAGCTGTTACTTTTCCAATTTTTCTCGAATGAGAAGAAACTAACTTTATAGACTCTGCATAAACACCATTGATGTTGGTATATATTTTAAAATCAAATGATGAAAAGCGGAGTTCTTTGGTTATTCAATTACTACAGGGAATGTCAAAGAAGCTCAATCTCAATTACTTCTCCATTTTTTTCATCCCGGCTTACAAAAGGTTTTATAGAGTAAGTCTTCTTTTATGGAAGTGTTTCATTTACTTTTCTTGGGAGAAAGACTTTTCGGCTTCAGAAATATTTTTTTATAAGTATATAAGCTACCATACCTGCTGTTCTAGGACTCTCAAAAGGGTCACCTTGAATTTCTAGTTGGAGAGCCCCCGATTGCTTTCTATAGAAATTTCTTTCTACAGCTCGGAAATCCTCTTACGTGCGCGGTACCGAATTTTCGGGATAATCCAATTCCAGAGCCATGAGCTAGATACGAATACTCAGATAGGAAAACCTCAAAAGTTTTTTTTTCCTGAATTTCTTCTATCCCAAATTTTAAGAACTCTTGTCTCTCCAGTACTTATCTTTCAGCGAAGAAACCATTCGCTTCCTAACAGGTTATTTCATGTATCTGATTATCGTGAGATAGCTCCTCCTTGAGTGGGAGATTAGCGTTTTCTTTGACATTATACTTTTAAATTTACATAACCTTTTCCAAAATCTTCGTCGCGATAAATATCCATGTGTACACGTTCAAAGTAAGGGTAAATACCGTTCACAGGGAAAAGAGTTAAACATAAATTTACACCCTAAGTTGGGCGCCTAAGAATAACACCGGGGAGATGAAAAAATGTCTGACTGGACCAGGACTCGAACCCAGTCGTGTCAGACTTTTTTCATGTCCGTTTCTCATTGGAAAAATTCCATTAAATTTCTCCAAAGATGTTAAATCCGTTTTTGATTCAGAAGTAATTCGCTTATTCAGATTAATTTTTTGGCACGTGAAATTCGATCAATATGGTTATACTTTGGATCATTCCCACGCACTATTCCTTGGCGGAAAGTGAAACAATCTCCATCCTGTAGAATAACTTTCTGAGGCGTGGAATGTGCCATTTGGAGATGCGCTGTTCTTTTAAACCTTTCGGCGACAGTTTTAAGCGCGGCAGAGAAGGTCCTAGAGAGTTTTCTATTAACTCAACAGTGTTCGACTTGCAGTTTCTTTTTATAAATGCCGTTTTGTGAGACGTTAACACCTTGGGAAAACGGATAAGCGCCTTTCGTTTGGAAAGAAAATATTTCCACGAGGCCGAAATAGATTGCTAACTCATTTCGGAAAAAATCCGCTTGCAAAAAAAAACCCGAGATCATCCGATGGCCTCGCTGAAAAGCATTTCCTTCTTCCTGTGCAGCCAATAATCGTTTTGGTTTCCGGCCAAAACTCACTAATTTTTGTTCTCGTACTTTTCGCCAAAGCCATATCCGTTACTCCGATGCAAAGACCAATGGATTCCTCGTCTTTCTGAACCTCGGAAATTGGAACGCTGGCAGAATTATTGGAATGTGATACATATTTTCGTAGCTACTTCTGCAGATTCTTGTTCCCTGGCGATTTATGATCTTCAGATGGATCGTAAAGGTCTTATAGCACCTGATCCGAGTAAATTTATCTCACATCGAATTCTGTACCATCTACTATATCGGTTTTCTTCCATCATTCTTTTAGTTTGAATTCTTTCATTTATTGCCCACCTAAACTGTCTGCAAATTTACTTCAGATATACTAATCTATCAATTACACGTCGATATGTAAGAGATTGAATAAGGATTGAGTTAATTCTGGTTTAATTAATAATTATTTAATGAATAATGATTTAAGTGATAGATAATTTCTATCTAAATAAATACACAATATTACTTTCAATCAAAAAGAAATCGATTAATTATCTCCCTTTTACACATTGATCGTTCCATTCCTTTTCCGAGTGTAAATTTCAGTTTGTGAGATATTGAAGAAAAATGACGTATAACTTCATCTTACTGTTAGAGCTTGTCATATCGTATTTTATTTACCATTCATTAAGTTCTGTCACTCCTCAAAAGCTTCACATTTCGTATTTTTGTAAAAGGCTCCCTCTTAAATAAGATTATTATTTACGATGGACGTCTAAGTGAATTCGCTTACAAAAACCTTACCTCTTTCTCGTTTCTCATTCCTTTTTTTCGTTGCTCTCAAGTGAGGCTTAACTTAGCTTCAACTGAACCTGATACCTGTGGTGATGATTATGGCTTTCATCTTGCTGAGAGACATATTCCTCCTCTCTCAATTTCCCCCTACGATAAATTTTTCTCCCAAAGTGAATCCGTCAGTGTCTCCAGTTACGTCTGCCTTCGAATATTCTGCTCCTCCTGGGTTATGTAATTAACTTGTTTCTTAAAATGCCTGTCATCTATTTGGACACTAAAAAATTGTCTAGAGAAGTTATTTGACTTGGAAATTTTTCGTGTAATAAAACCAGATGGGATCTTCTCTTAATTAAGATCATCTACATAAATATCCTGCAAGCCGCCTTTCGGCGTGTGGCGGGGGGTGTAAACATTAAGTGTTCGAGTTACCTATTTAGCTTATTGTTATCGTGTATTGTTCGCGGAAAGAATGAGTTCCTAAAACGACTTGTCCTCGCATCTATTTCTCTAATTTCACGCTCATTGTCGGATTCGTCGAAGTAGTAGGGGGGGTCACATGTTACCGATTACGTCCTCCGCAAATGTTTTTCGCTGAATTTAGCAGGCGATCGCAGCCTAGCTTCTAATCTCATTTCTTTCAAGGATTCCCAACTTGCGTCTGAGAGCGTTTGAGCTCATCAGCATCAGATAGTTGCTGTCTTTTACAGAATAATGGATGCTTTTTCTGATTGCAAAGAAATGTAAATATAAACCTTAGTTCTTCTAACTGAAGTATCGCTACGTTTATTAAAATATACGATCGACCTCATCATGTATTAAAAGAATACTTGGTATTGAAAGAAATTTAAAAATGAAATAGTAGAATGAAAAATGTACAGTAAGGTCATAAAATTTCAATGTGAAATAATTTCGCGGCAATGTTAAATTTTAAGAATAATATCTGAGCATTAATTGTGATGGTTTTAGTTTACATCCTTTCTGTATACTACTTTAATTACTTGATAGCTGGCGACTACCATCGAAGATTGTTTCATTTCCTTCCTTGGCCTCTCAAACTCTAATATTTTAGTTGATTCGATATGTTCTAAACCTGTTGAAAATTTCATTCCTTAACCTCCACAATGCCATGTCCTTTTAAAGATAAAATTTACTGCGTTTATATAAAAGTTCCATCGTATATGCCATTCTCTGTCAGAGCCAAACCTAAGCCATCCCTCCACATTTCACACTAAAGTGAGTCACCATTAAGATTGAGAATGTTCGGGAGCATTTGAAAATGTCTTTCTACAGCCGCCGCCTGACTGTCTCCGAAGCCAAGTCACATATGTCTGGAAGATCGACCCCATTCACCATTCTCCAGCTTTCTTCTTCCTTCTGCTCGCGTCTGTTTTGACGAACCCCAACTCCTTCCTTCTTTTCCTCTCCATTCACGCTTTATCCATCACCTCATCGTGGCCTACTTCCATTTTCATCAGCAACTGTGTCTTTTCGCAACAAACCGCAGCGGCGCAATTTTTCTCTAAAAAGTCTGAAATGTTAGACGTAACTTTTTGCGAGGGATAAACTGAATTTGAAGAAAATTTCCAAATTTATTTGAGCTTAATTTTAACCTAAATCACTTAGATAATTTCTGAACCGTCATAACTCGATTTCCCCTGAGTTCTGTAATTTTTTGGATCGGAACTGTCAAAAGAAATGCGCTATGTGCTAAATGAAGTGCATCTTCGTTTGAATTTGATTTGTAGCAGAAATTAAAAGATAGTATTAATGTGGGATTTAATGCTCATGAATGTTAAGAATGGAGATAATAAGGAAATCATCAGGAGTATTTAGAAATAGAAATAAGACGTATTAATATCAAAATAAAAAGAACACAGAAATTTACTTTTTCCATAAGTTTACTAGATATAAATGAAATTGAAATACTTTGTAATTTTTTACTGAAGATGTAAGACCCTCTTACGAAACCGGTCGCAAAATAAACACCTGTGGAAAATTACAAAGTATTTCAATTTCATTTAGTATGGCTTTCCACCAAGTAACGCCTGAGCATATCGATTTTACTAGATATTTTATAAAATTGTGGAAAAAGCACACTCCTGTCCTCCTTTTATTTTTATATCATGGAGTTCCACAAAACTACGCCTTCCTCCGTAGAATTTATAGAAATAAGGTTCTGAGATGTCTTTTGCTAGCAAATTGTACATAAATTGTGAGAGTTATCGCATTCCATGTCGTCCTACACGATTTTCTGCTAGTAAATATTCTTGTCTATTTTATCTCGGAAATATGTTTTTCAAAATATCTCATCCAGAAGCATACATATAGAGAAGCGGTCGCCAACCTATGTTTACCTTGCGCTTTCTACTGCCCACTGTTGTAATTTAGCTAATATATACATTACCGTCTCAATAGCTTGATATTGCGCTTATAGAAATAATTTATATGAATATATTTATGATAATAATGTTCATAATAAAATTAATTTTTGAATTTTTTACATCAGTGTCAGTATCCCCTTATCATCCCGTTTGTTATCATCTAGAAATACTCACCGCCCCACCTTGGAAACTTAAATAACCCTCCCGACAACTTCAAATCGCCCGCTAAGTTAGTGTTAGGGACCAGGAGGCGACCACTGATACAGAGAACCATTTTCGATGCCTCGTTAAATAGGAAGATGTAGTCATCCTTGTGGAAAAATAATGGCTGTGTACGTCAAAGAGCACATAATGTATCTGATTTTTAAATGAGGGAAAATTCTAAATTCTGGAGCACTGCATCGTTTGTTATTTGATAAGGATCCATTTAAAACCGAATGAAATATTCGATGTAACATTTTGAAGTCACTGAACCTTCTGAATTTCCTTCTAGAAAAATTTTTTCGTCAATTACTCCCAATTACTGGGTATCAAAATACGTAAAAACGAGGTAGAAGTTGACTTTCTTCCTCAAGGAGATTATTAATTAATTTCCAATGAACCACTACGGAAGCAAACTACTCGTATTTCTTGGCGATAAGGTTAGAACAAGAGATATTTCAACGTGAATTATCTACAATTTACGATACTCATACCTTAATTTTAGTATTAAAGAAAGAGGACGATTGAATAAGAATGAAGGAGGAGCTTGATAATATAGAAGAACGAAACATAAATACATTGTTTGTCAATAGCGGAGCGAATTCTCCTCCTCAAAATTCTTTTCTTTAATTTTTTTTACGAGAGCGGAATGGCTTCTTATTTTATGTCCCCATCCTTGTGGAAATTTTATCTATTCTACTTTGGAAATGTCTTTCTGGTATGAAAATCTTCATACTAGACGAGCAGAAAATACGAATTTTCGTTCATAAATGTTTGCAATGAAATGTTTCATAAATTCCTATAAGTGCTGATGGCACCTTCCACTTCTTATTTCATTTTAAGGCGCGTGATTTAATAATTCGCAATTCATAGTTTCCTCAAGGGCTTTGAGGAGTACTCATCTAGGTTGCATCGCGGAATCCCCTTCGACCCACTTTTAAGCTTTCTATTTTTCGCGCTCAGTATGCATTTCATGCCACCACTGTTCACTCCTCATGCATTATTCAATTCTCTTGACCATCTTAACATATTTTTATTCCCTTCTTCCTTTGTATCTCCCTTCGCAGTTCCCTCCCGAGACGTTCCTTTCTCCTAGAGCATCTGCTGATTTAAGTCCTCTTATCGCACCCTCTTCCACAATACCGTCCCAATTATCTTTCCGCCCTCTACATGCGATGCTCCCCTCGGAACGGCAGCCGTACCGCTCTCACTCTTTCTTCACATTGAGAAGCTCTTCAAAGTTTACCTGGCTCTATTTTCTTGTGCCGCCTCGTCTAACCGTTAAACCATCAGACATCCTCCTTCTGTTTACCCCTCTCCTTAATAATTATCCTCTTCCTAAGATTCCACACGCATTGCCGTTTATTCTTTCTATCCTAAGAACACCGGGATCCCTTTCATTTCCTCTCGTTTCTTCCCATTGTTTACCAACATTCCCCCTCTCGTTGCGTTTCTCTGTTTCTCTTCTGCTTTCCTCTCCAAACTTCGGAAATCTTCCTTCCTTTGTTTTTCTTCCTCGATGCTTAGCGAGCGATGACGTTAGCTCAAGATTGCGAGGGACTCTTTTCTTTTTCGACGCCGGTTCTTGCGGGCGGATCTCGCAAGAATCTGGCTTCGCTTTTTCAATAGACTGCGCGATTTATTCATCTTGATCGGAAGAAAATGTACACAACGCTTTGCGCATGAATAATTCACATCTCTTCTCTGTCTATCCTCTGCAAGCACATCCTGTCCGCTCATAGCCTCTCTGTTTCTCCTCGATAGAAAATATTGGTTTTTCGCGGAGGAAATGCCGTTTGTTTTAATGGCTTCTAAGGTGTAAATTGTGTCTGCTTGCGGAACGCTTTATTCGCGGCTTTGTGTGAAACGAAGGGGGCTAAATAGCCGATATCAAGTTGTAAGGAGCGATGAGGTGGAAAACATTCTCCGTGATTAATGACAGCTTTTATGGAAATAGGGATATACGTCCTTCTTTAAGTTCGATCGATCGAATCACTTTTGTAAATGGATTTATTTCGTCTGATAGATCCGAGTGAAATATGCTGACGGATTAGAAGCGGTCGTTAAATTGAACGCAAGGAGGAAAAGCTGCCGATTCAAACACTATTAACTAGTATATTTATTCAAAAACAATTTTTCATTCTTAAAGAAAAGGTTGATTTGTATTTCGTTCAGCGTCTCGTTTCCGATATTTTTCAAACATTTACTCGAACGAAAATTTAGTTTCTCAAGTTTCTCAAATAATTCTTTTCTTCGCAGAGAAGGTTGATAAATCACACTGTTATCCCATTATAATGTAGCATTCATTGTTACGACAGAATCATCGTTAGAGCTCATATTATTGGTAGCACGTTTGTTTAATCATTTTCTATTTTAATTAAAAATTTATGCTATAAATTTTAAACTTAAAATAGTTCTATATACTTGACTATTAACTATTAATTGTTAATTAATATCGTTAACTCCACGTTAGCATTTAGTTTGCCAGATAACGTTCAGGTTTTCTTTACGTTGGTGCAATATCGAAAGTTAAATAAAAAGCAAAATAATAATGTAGTTTAGTATATAGAACATATATGGGTTTTTAAAAGGTAAGGTTAATAAAAGTTCACCCCTTTTTATCATTTCCACTGTAATTTACAAATGAAAAAGAATGTGCGAATACTTAGTTCCAAAGGTTATTTTCGAGTCATTCTTTTTTGCAATTCATTGTGTAAGTTTATTGTAAGTTTATTACTGTGATATAATATATCCTATAGCAATCCAATAAGAAAATAAGTTAATGTAAGAACCTTTCTAACGTTCTGTATTTTATTAAGGAACAGCTGTTCTTTTCAGACAAAAATGCTGTGAATATTAGACAGATGAACAACACTAGTGAAGATGTTTGAGAATCGTCTTAGTAGTGCTCTCATAATTACATCGAGTGAGAATCCAGTTCCTTCATTATCAGTCACTTACTATTTGCAACAGTAATCTTTATGTTCAGTCCGTACCTAAGAATGATTTTTCATCTTTTACTACTTTTATCTTCCTTGGTAGGTACTACTTTTATCTTCCTTGTTTTGTTTCTTTTTGATAAAATAGGGAATATCGAGTAAGATTTTTTCTTCTTATTTGATTATGAAACATACTGGATGGACATGGAGGATCTTCAATTTTTCACTCGCTTCCTATGTCTTTGCGTAGCATTTTCGTCTCGGAGACAGCAGCTCTCAATGCGTGCTCTTTTCGCCGCGAACTCGAATTCTGTCTTCTCCATAAATGTCAAGCATTCAACCACCATCTCCGCAAACTCCATCACTACCTGTCCGTCACACAACTAGCAGAGAATAAAAAAAATCTCCGCCGACAAATCCCTCACGTAATCCGAGGAAGAATGAAAACCCGTGTGAGCATTTTCGAACTTTAGTTACGTCATTTCTCTTTTTATTTTAAAACTGTTAAACTCCCACGTTGATTCAGAGCATGACGTAGCTGCTGCTCAGGATATCTCTTTCTCAACTGATGAGCTTGATACCTGAATGTAATTAGCGATGGCACTTCAAGAGGGCTGTCTTCATAAGTTTCCGAGGTTCCAAGTTCTAGTTCGACGAATTTCTCAGTATCAAAAAGTCAAAAGGTCTAATTACCATAATTAAGCATATTTGATGGTATTAAATTATAAGTCTTGGAGGATGAGTTGTTAGTCACCCCTATTTTCTGAAAGGAATAAATTTCTTTGGGAAGAGATTTTTGGCTTATTCATTCACATTAAAATGTCAATAATAATAAAATAATAAAAACGTGTTTATTTATAAAATATAAAATGTATGCTATGTGCAGTACGGTACAGTAAAGCATAAAATATGTTCTATGTACACAGAAGTTTAACTTTATATAATAGGATTCAAAGTTATTGCTTTACTAACATGTTGAATGAGTCTTCTCAATTAATTTTATAGGAAACACTGTGAGTGGCTTAAAATTCAGCTATTGACGATTCTGAGTAGAAAGGGCCTTAGATATTTAAGCGATTTTTTGAAATCTTGTAATAAAAGAGTAAAAAGAATGGCTTACAGATTTATTAATTTTGGAAATTTCTCCCTTTTTCTAAAACTCATATTCTCGACATATACTTCGCGGTGGAATCCCAAAAGAGATACCATGGAAACAGCCGATCGCCGCGGAAACCTTCGACCTTACATCAGTAATACGAGTATACTACCTATAATGTAAAGTTTAGCGCACATTGAAAAAACTTGTTTTTTATGACGAAAAAGGCATTTCCGTGCGTTTTAATTACGGAGACACATATATCTTTTGATTCGTTCAACAAAATCGCGAAGTTCTCGCAAATAATTCCTTTTAAGCCGCTGAGGCTTTAACTACTTCGAGAAACGAGACACGTGAAAGAAAAACTGAAGGTAGTCTTGAGGGAACAAATATATCATTGCATTTAATGCAGAGGAGTTATTATTATTATTAGGTGCGTATAGATCCTGTTTGGATCACGCAAAGCATTCTGACTCATTTTTTACGGTTCTTTCTGACCTTCCAAACTTCTCTCATTCTTTCCCCGTGGATTCTTTTCCTTTCTTCCGTAGATAGACTTTTCGTCGCTGAGACATTTGGTCGAAAGACTATTCGTCGCTAAGACAACTAGTCGAAAGACAGTTTGTCAAATAGACTACTTGTCGAAAGACTATTCGTTGCCGAGTAAACTCCTCGACGGAAGGGAATGTTATTATTTATGGTAAACTTATCAGTGCGTTATCATCATTGTGGTGTAATAAGTTATTATTCATTATAATAACTCAAGAGTATTCGTATGACGAATAGTCTTTCGACGAGTTGTCTCAGCGACGAAAAGTCTATCGACGGGTAGTCCCATCGACCGGCTGTCCTTCGATCAGCTGCCCCTGAACCGCTTTTACTCTGTTGAATAGCTTAATTAGGAAATCAGAATTAATTTATCAGATAACTACATGATTTTTCAGATTTAAAATTCTTCTCATGTATTGCCATCCGGAAAATCCGTATTAAAACTTCTGCTCACTCACAGAATTAGGAATTTTGTTGATGATCATGATAATTTATATCTCTGGATCGTGACAAAAATCAAGGGCATTAAATAATTTTCCCTCAACAACATAAAATAGCAATTTATGCTCCTTTTAGAGGAATGATGTTTGTGTGATTATATTAAATTTTCCTTGGAGAAGAAACAAACAAGCGGATTTATGTTGTTTTGTTGGAACGGAAGAAACATCGTCGGATTAATGCGTGAATTCTCTGAAATTCCCAAAATCTCTGCCTTGTCCTTCATTTTTATAAGCTCTTTCTCTTTCGCTACTTTTATTTTTAACTCGGACTTGGGCTTTGGAACTAATTTTAATCGTTAATGGCGTAACTTTCATCAGGCAAAGGAAATAAAGGCGAGAAAAATATAAATGCTGTTCTTCAAAGTTTAAAGTTCAGCGAGGTAACGGGTTCGTCGGATCTTCAGAACTCAATCCGACTGATTAATCAGCCGCGCCACCCACTGCGAGATGGAAAAGACGGAGGGCGAGAGGGAGGGTGGGGAGGTAGGAGGGGTGCAGAAAGGCAAAGGGAGAGAAAGTTCGAAAACATCTTTATTTGAGCGAAGCGGAGACGATTTAGTGGTTCCGGAAAATCTGATGAGATATAAATTTAATAAGAAACAAAATGGACGAATTTTCAAAATATCGAAAGCTGCATGCTTGTAGTTGAAAATGAGAATGATATCAGTTCATTACAGGCGTAATATCTTTCAGTTTTTATATTCCCCGATTAGTGTTTGCCCATAAAGTTCCTCGCACACCAATTTTCCACATATTTATCGCATAATTCAAATATTTATATTATGAGTATCTTCGGAAATTGTAGTACAATGGCATATTGTGATAATTGTATATATATTTCTAAATGTTATCATAACATTATTTTTTGTCTCTCTGCGAAAAAGTATAAGGATACGTTTTACTTTTTGTATATGCTTTGATTTTATCCTTAGGTGGATTTCTGCCGCAGGAAATTAATAAATATTATTATTGTTAATATTCATTTAGGTTTACATCTGCGAGCCGTTTTTCAGTGTGTCAATAGTCACAGTCCATAGTTGATCTTTCTAATTTGCAACTGGCCCGTATCGTCCGCAAAATATAATTCTTCGAGGGGGTACCCTATAGCTCGTTCCAGTTTTTCGAGTCAGTAATGACGGTTTATCACATCCTATGCATCATTTCCCTTTCAGCGATGATATCCTCGTGCTAGGTCGTCTTTATACGGAATTTGGATGATTAGACGACTAAATTACTAATCATTAATTAAATTGGAAGATTTTAACCGCGGTTTTTACCTGCAGTGCTGACCAGAAGAACTGAATGTTATGGTGCTCTACTATGATCCAAAAACACACTATATCATATACTTTTCTAATTTTCTTCGAAACATATGATCGGCTTGTGTAACAAGAAACACGCTTAATAATCTATAACGTATACCGAGAACATGTTATCTCTGAAATTATCTAGCAACTTCAGCCAAATATTCAGTCTCCTTTCTCATTTTTTGGCATTTTTATCTCAAAACCTTTGCGGGATTACAGGCAAAGAAGCTCAAGGAAATATATATGGTAATTTATCTTAGGCAATTTGCCAATTCGGCGAATTGCTTTCCGGTGAATACTCCTTAATCGATAACTACGAGATTGAGGCTTAAAGGAAAAGTGGAAGACTTAGAAGTGGAAAAGTTACGTATCGAGCAGATGACTCTTGGCGTGCTACAAGAAGGCTTTTGTATGCCGTAACATTGCCGACTAATTTTATTAATGTCACTGATAAATAAAATGGCTCTTTCGTTTTTGTGATACTTTGTTTCAGTGGAAATTGCGACAAACGTCTCCTTTGCCGTTAAATCTTTAATGATTGAAAAAGTTAAACTCGTTAATTAATTTTACGTCGTAAAGCTTTGGATATCACATCGGAGTACCGTGTAGGAAAATAGGCTGGGAAAGCAACTACCATTCTTAAATACTAGCAAAGAAATATTAATCGGTAAAAAAGTTTGTGAATTCTTAGCGGCGAAATATTGACAGACGAGTAAATTAATAATCTTTGGTAGTATTTAATGTACTTGATGCCATATTGCAAGATAAAAATCGAGCGATATTAGACCCACGAAATCCTCTGATGTTATAAGCCAATTTTTGTAAAAAATGAAAAAAACGCTGTTCCGAGACTTTAAAGGAAAAGAAAAAGAGTGGGTAGTGGTGAAGGAAAGAGGGGCTAAGATAGAGGTAAAACTCGGTAATCGGATTTAGGGTCCAAATAAGGAGAGTGATGGCGCTGTAGGAGGGATGCAATTAGGCACAGAAGAGTACGTAGGCAAGAACACCTTCTAGAGGAGGAGTAGGGGGAGGAAATAGAGGCAAACAGGGAAGCAGAAGCAGTGGGGGATGGCGTTGGTGGGATGATGGAGCTGCATAAGCAAGGAGAATGTCACGCCGTTGCCGGAAAACTACGCCTCTGCACGGGTGACATATGGCACGAGCTGCAACCCGCTCACGAAGATGTCCTCTTAAACCTTTTACACCCACTGGTACACGTATCATCGGAGTTGAGCAAGAGTTGCTTCCTTCAAAATTAACACTTGCGGCTTGCGATGGGTTCTCATTGAAACTATTGCCTCACGAATAAAGAGAAAAATCTCGGCGATCCAGCGATAGAACTACATCTGTCCTCGCTCAAGTTTCCGGAGTGCGGAGGAACATTGTGATTAATTAAAGGTATTAAAAGTACGCCTTTCGGCTCGGTAGAAACTTAGATGTGGGAGGATAATCACCTTTTCTCGGGTTCTAAAGCACACGCCTATAAGTTTTACCCAGTAAAAACGTTTGTGTTTCATTTTATTGTTTATGCGTGCTACCATACCTCCATAGCCTGCGGAATAACATAATGCCACACTTGGCGATGATATTTTGTTCTGGAATCACCTTCGTCATCTTAAATATTATTATTATAAATTTTTATTCTTTCGGCGAGGTTAGGCCTCTCTTCCACGTAACCTCAGGAGATTTTACATGGTATTACTAATAATATTACGTTAATAATGAAATTAATTTACTAAAATTAACTTAAATCTAGAAAACAAAATAAAAAAATTAATTGATATTATAAAAAAAGCAGTAAAATGAATATAAGTATTACAAACAGTATATAAAATATTGCAATTATAAAATAATACATATAACTGAATATAGATACAAATAAAAACAAAGATTTTGGTTGTGGGGAAAACCTCTTCAACTGAAAGTTTTTAGAGAAAAACCCACGATGCGGAAAAACACCTACACAAAATATGCCCTAGCTATGAAATTAAATGTCCCAAATCTTGTTATAAGTACGTATTGTCCGCCAAAATAACGCGCTATTTTACAAGCAAAAATTAGCTTATTTTGTAAAAATTTGAGTGATGTAAACTAGAATCCTTTTTCCGATGCGTAACTGTTAATTAAAGAATAACAAAATGAGTTGGATAGAAAATTAAGGGATTTTCTAGGGATACTTACTTTGATTAATAAAAAAAACCTCCTTTAAAAGGGTGAATAAAACACCGTCAGAATCAAAATAAATTAAAAATAATTACTTTAAAAGATAAAGCCACGAGAAAGGTGCTTACACTGTTAATAATCATTTAAGTAAACAATCATCATGACTTTCTACATATCTATGGAAACATACGGAGACATCCGATGTTTCTGTTCTCTTTCCCTTTAAGTGCTCTCCCTCTGCTCCCTTTATCGTTGCTAAGCTCGTCTTTCTATTCAGATACAATTTCCTTCATATTTCTCTTCTGTTCGATAACTTTTCGATAACCATTTCTTTTAACGTATACATCCAACTTGTACGCACTGCTTAGTGGGTTTCTTCTCTTGTATCCATTCTTTATTCTCTTTAGTTCTACATAACCTCCTTACTTCTGATTTTGTATAACCATGTAACACAGGCGTCGGCAACCTTTTTTTGGCCACGGGTCAAGATAATCCAAAAAGCGACAATTAAGAAGACGTTTCGGGTCAGTGGTACATACAATGAACTCCCGATTATCCGTGAGCGGATTATCCGTGCATGTTTTTGTATAAGTCACAGAAATGAGTATTTTCTTATGATATTAAATGGTCTATTTCTATCCTTTACGAACGTTGTTTTTGCTTCTCAAAAGGCTATCCTTATCGCTTAGGGAGATGCTTAAGAGTTGCAGTTCATTATTGACATCCCTCTATGAAGTAATTATTTACGTTATAAGAAATTGAAGAGATAGTCTGGATTATCTTTGTTTTCTGAATATTCGTTCCTCCATTACCATCGCACGCATGCGATTGCAACCTGCGTTGTGCGATTCCATTTTCGTCGCTGTCATTATCGCAATGACATCCTCCTTTTAACTTTGGAACTCGAGTGAGTCACTTGAAATTATAAAATAGGTCACTTGGTGACCCGCGGGTCATAGGTTGCCGACCCCTGATCGAACATCTAGTAGAGTCTTTAGTGATTAAAACTTATGCCGTATATCTATCGACTACGTACATAAGAATTGGTTATGGATATAGTAATATTGTTAAAAGTGCTTTGGTCATTTCACAGATTACACTGGTCACATCTTGACTAAGTACACGATGGTGTAAAGTTCAGAGATAAAAATAAACGTATTAATGGAACAAATTGTCCTTGATTTAAATACTTATATAAAATATATGTACATAGTTACTTTGTACTTTGATTTATTTTTGCCATAAATTTCTTTCGATATCATTGCATTAACTTACAATATTATTTTTATTCTCTTTTACGTTATAAATGAAATAATAAATATAACTTATACTTTTCCACAAATATACTTTTGGCTTTGTAACCAATGGTTTCGAACTTTCAGTTAATCGTCAGTATTCCTAAGCCTGAACTGAAAGTTCGAAATCATTAATTACAAAGCCAAAAGTATATTTGTGGAAAAGTATATCTTATCACAGAAAAACGGGTAAGGGTGACTTTGCGCAAGATGGTGCGCACCCAGGAAAAATCCCAAGGAAGAATGGACTTGAAAAAAGTCTCCCGGTCCCGTCAGAATATACTCCCGTCCATTCTTCCTTGGGAGTATGTTATATTTATTTTTTCATTTCAATGGAATTCCACCAAATCTAGCTAGAGAAGATTAACTTTTACGTTATATAATCTATGTTTTCGCGGTTTTTTTCGAGCCCTTCTTTGTGGGTGTTTTCCCGCACAGTGGGGTTTCTATCTTCTTCAACCTTGAGTTGAGAAGATTTTTCCCCATAAACGCAATCTTTTTGTATTTTTGAATTCTTTCTGCCAACTCTTCATATTAAATTTAACTTATTTATTGACAAAAGTTGTTAGATTGTCAGTTGTTAGATGTCGATGAGTTGTTAGTTATTAGTTGAAGGGTGGGGTTAGTTACTAGGAAGTGAAGGAAATGGCGTTGAGTAGAGAATATTATGTCACATGAACCTAACGAAAGGTAGAATGTATGTATTGACAGCTGAGGTTAGGTAGAAAAGAGTCTCACACGAGCCTAACCTGGCATTAATAAAGAGTTCATTCGTTTATTCTTTCATTCTTCAGTTTTTTCGTAGTAGTCTACGTCTCTGAAAATGCTGGGTAATTTAACTCCCCCTTTTGTGATGTCCATCTCTCAGCTCCACAAAATGCAGCACTTCACGAGCAGTATTTCGCAAGGTATTTCCTAAGGGTTTCCTCTGTTTAACTCGTTAATTTAATCCAGTTTCCGTTGGAGACCGCTTTAGCGTAGCCTATTCTAGACCTAATTTCCATTGCGCCATTCTATCCTCCCGAGAGTGTTCTGCTTAGGTACTCTTTTCAGAAATTTAATCATCGAATGGTTAAATAAGCAAGTGTATATTATAGCTTTCTCTTCTTTGTATACTGCTAAAAAGAAGCGGTTTGATGTATAATTGAATCAAAATAAAAACCCGTTAGAACTTTACAAATTTTTCAAGACAAAGTTAATAATACTGTAAGAAATGGTGGGCTCCCGGAGCCATATGGGCAACGCGTTCGACTTCGGTGAAGGCTGTCCCGAGTTTGATTCCCGGTGGGGGCCTACGTGCGATATGACCAAAGCAGTCGAAGCACTTTTAACAACACTACTAATACTGTAAGTAATGGTTTACGATAAGAGTTATCTCATCTGAATTAAAATTTCTATAACTCTGGAAACAGTAGAAGAATTGTCCTTGAGCAGCTTCCCACAGGAGAAATAATGTATATGTCTATATAAGTACCCTGCGAGACGACTTTCGGCGTGTGGCACGGGGTGTGTACACCATAGCTCTATTTCCCAAATCGGTTAATTTTGCGCATAGTTTGGGAGGAAATGAGTTCTTGAATCGATTGGTTATAGCATCTATTTCCATGATCTTTATCGCAGTTTCGGAACGGCTTATGTAGCATGGTGGACGCATTATATCGGCTACATTATATCTGAACGTGCTTTCTCTGAATTAATCCTTTGTTGGATTCTTCTAACTTCTAACGATTCTCATCCTGCGTCTCGAATTATCTGAGTAAAGCTCACTGATTTATCGGAGCAATTCTTCACAAAACGCATCGCCTTTCGCTGCACCTTTTCTAATTCTCGAATACACTACTTCTCGGCACGGTCTCATACACTACACGTATACAACAGAGATACACAAGATGAGGTCTAATTAACGCAAAATCGCTCGCGAACTTTTTCTTCGCTCCTACCGATTATACTTTTAACGAAGCCGAGTTTCCTAAGTGCTTCTCCGCATATATTATAGAAGTGGGTACTCCATGTTAAGTTATTCTTGAGCGTTAATCCTAGATATATCATCGATACTACTTTTAATAAGTCTATCCCACGGAGACTGTACGAATACTTTTTAATAATAGATTTTCTTTCGAAGAAGTTAACTACTGAACATTAGTCTACGTTAATTAAGAAGAAGATGAGAGCATTACTGGAGAAATCGTCCGCAAACTGGTGGGATTTCAAAGTAAAGCGAAAATATAATGGTTTGACTGTAGAGAAAATTCATAATGTTTTGCACGCCAACTTTAGCGTACCCATTCACTCGCTGGAACATTCTCTTTGGTTTAAAGCACAAAGTAATTCACGTAATCATGCACGTAATCGTCCTTTAAATATTACGCTTAAACCGGAGATGGGCGAATTTAACTTCGAAAACAAACGAGCTCTCGATTCGTTCCATCATTTCGATTGGCAGTTGTCTTCTCGCGAAAACTTCGCCCGCAGGCGCTCTCATCCGCGGGAGACCACTCTCCTATTCCCGGTCTTCTTTTCTCCATTATCCCCTTCTCTTCCGCCCCACTTCCCCACCCTTTTAAACACCTCTTAGACCCACTAACGCGTCGCCGTCGAAAGACTTTCCGCTTCGCCGATGGACGGGAAAGAGAGAGAGGATCGGCCGATTGGTTTTCACTGTTTAGGGGAACTTAGGAGGCGGCGAACTCCACCTATCCGCGCCATTAATCCGTTAATCCGATGATGACGCCTCCCGAACTTAAGCTGTCTCGGCAAACTGCCGGAAAATTGACAATCCGTGTAGAGAACACGAGGGGCACCCCTGTTCCCAATTGCTTAATTTCTGTAAAAGCGGCCCGCTTCCGCCGGCCCTCTCTGATTTACTTAACCACCGGTAGATGGTAGATAGTGTTTCACTATCAAACGATTTAGTTCATATTCAAAGATGGTGCGAGAAATGGCAACTAGGTCCTGTCAATGTCAATGAATGCCAGTTGAAAACGCCCATATTCGAGCGGATTTGAGTGAATTTTTAGTGAAAATTTTAGACGAACAAACGTCACTCCTTTATTGATATGAAGTTTCCGAAGCTATTGGCTACCTTGGTCGGTCAAAGAGCCTGAATATTTCTCGTACACATAACAGTAATTACACCACTCTTAAATTTCCACAAACGTTGAAGAAACAATTACTGGAATCACAACTGACAGCGTATTTCTAAGAAATTGGTTATGACCACAGCCAAAAGGGCAAGAATGTCCTCCAACAATTTAACTCTGAATTCCGAAAAACACGCCTTTATTGGTTGCATCGATCCATCCATTAAAAGTTCATTCATATCTACGAAATTATCATGACATGCAAATTTTACAGTTTAGTTATGTAATCTTGCAGTATAGTGTAATGCATGTATTGTATAACGTTCTGTAGTAAATTCCTTCTAAAGGTAACAATTGCGTAAAAATTACCCGTACAAAATTAGTGGAATGAATATCAATGTGGTCGACTCAGTTGAATATCTCGTAATCACTCTCACAAATAACTTAAATTGGAGCACACATATCCGAAAAATCTGTGCTAAAGCAACGAAAAAGCTCGGTTTTATAAAGCGCATTGTAGGTAGCTGCTATAAAAATGATAGAGAGCGATGTTATTTCACCTTAGGCCCCATCTGGAATACACGGCTTGTACATAGGATGAAACGTATACTCGCGAACTTGAGAAAGTGCAACGCAAGTCGATAAGATTTGTAAAATGTGCTACGATAGAATAACAAGCGTCAAGCAAATTCTCTCAGACGTAAGTTGGGAACCCTTTAAACAAAGTATTTAGAAGCTAGGCTACAATTGCTTGATACATTCAGTGAACGTACATTTACGTAGGACGTAATTGGTATTATGCGACCTCCCTCCACTTCATTCTTCACGAGACTCATTCTTTCTGCGAACGATACGCGAAAATAATAAGCTAAAGAGGTAACTCGAACGTTTGGTGTACCTCCTGCTGCACGCAGAAAGGCGGCTTGCACGGTATTTACGTAGATTATATTAGATTATATTTATTTAAGATACTCTCTTCTATTGTGCAAGGATAAATAAAAGAAATACCGAAAATACAAAAAATAAAATATCACATATTGCTATCAGTTCCACAAAATACACCAACAATATACACTTATAAGTAGTACGAATAAGATTTTGGAAGAAAAAAAGAAGTAAATAAATCCCCTTTGTATTGCACAAGAAAATGTAGATGTAAACGTAGATTCTTGAGAGATAACGCGGTTTATCTAATACCGGACCTGGCTTAGTCCTTTAAAAGAGGAAAGAGATAGTACGTGGCAAGTAATTCGGTACGTGCGCTGTCAAAGTTACCTAGATCCTCGCGGAGGGAAATATCAATAGTTGCCGTATTTTCATTCGGCGCTTTTATTTCTCAATATTTTCGTTTTCCTTCGTCAAAAAGCGCACGTGGGTTCCGCTCTAGGAGGGCGAGATTAAATTTTTGTACGTGCACAAAAACTTTATCGATTATATCTCGCTTCGTGTCACAATCTATTTACAGAGTGCCCTGAGAGTGAAAACTGAGTACGGGATGTTTGGGGTGGAAAGGCGAGGACGCGGACAGCAAATGGAAGGGTGACCGACAAAAAAGGGAGGGATCTCCGTTTAATTTATTTTTGCGGGCGGCGCATTAAACCTCTCTCTTGGACGCGATTTTGGTCGGACGCCGCATGAGGCGAGATTGTCCCGCAGCCTCTCTCGGAATTCGTTTGCTTCGGAACGTTGAAAATAATCGTTTAACGAAAGTGGGTTCGACCCAATTCCGCTTCGGTTCTTTCCCCCTTTGCGCCCTCCGATTCGAAGCATTCGCGAGCTTTCATTGATTCTGAAAACGAGTCGAGAACCGAAACCGAAGAATCGGTTTTTTGTCTGATGACAACCGAACCAGAACAGAAAATTCAAAATTTGGGCACGAAACGAAACCGAGAACAGTTATTTATTCCGCTCCAATTTTCGGATAAATTTCCGACCTATTCGTTCCGGTTTGAAGACCTCGTTGGCGAGGCTAGCCAAGGTTAGAATTGACTAGGTTGGAGTAAGACTAATAATATATTAAGAATAATAAGGCTACGTTGAATAATAAGACAAGGCCTATAAAGACTATTGTCTTTATACTATTGTTGTAGCAACTAGACTGTTGTGGAAACGAAAAAGAGTGATTGTTGAGAGGGAGATCGCGGCAGACATCTTGGAAGTGAGGTGAACCGAAGGTGGACGTTGATAAAGTTCTTTAGAATAGAGTGCGGTATTTTTTGCTCACTTATCCCTGTACCTAAGGGTACGTAACACTATATTTATAGTGAGCCTCTTCTGTGGTTTTTTGCTTACTTATTAATTACAGGATTTGATTTCTTGTGAAAAGTTTCTCCTATTTTTTCCTTTTTGGCTATGGAATACCACAAAGTTACTCGCAAGTCAGTTAATTTTACTATAAAGACTAGGTTGGAAAGGGTAGCCCGCTAGATTTCCAACACCAGAATCCCGGCTAAACGCATTTAATAACAGTGGCAGTAATTTTTAGAAATAAAAGTTTTAAGTTCTATTTTTCGAGTGTTAGCAACCCCCGGGTATCGAACCCGGGACCTCTTTCATAGGCTGCGCTGGCGGATTGTTTAGCGTGCTAGCGCTCCAACCCTGAGGTCCCGGGTTCGTGTACCGAATAGTTGGATTTTTCTGCTTAGGGAATGTTGTTCAATTTCTTAAATAATAATACTTGTTAAAATAGATCTAACTAGGATCGTCTTCCTGTTTTCATTAAGGAAATTATTACTCTTAAAAGCAAACGTTTTCATCGGGAGCTATCGCGATTAATCAAAATTTGTTCCATCAATTTTTTTTTCGAACTTTCAGTATCACCGAATGGTGTCATTCATAAATACCTCTCGGAAGGACCGTAATATTTATACTCTGAGCAAAAACACAACAGCTCTGACCAGTTCGAAGGTGCCCTCTAAGCAAAACCGGAACTGAACCTATATTTGCCATTTTCATTAAGTGGGTACCGGAGAGGAAATAATTACGATCCGATACCCTTCCGTTAGCAAATACACGTGCGGATGGTTTGCTACCTCCCTACTCCTGCTCTGACTTCATTCTTATGTGTGTTCGTATTCCACCCGGTCGATTCACTCTCGCATTCAATTCCGTGTTATACTTCATTTCCTCTGCTTCGCTCCCAGCGGCTCACCAATCCCTTTTATTCAGTTACCCTTTCAATTATTCCGCGGTATTGTCCCGATTCAGTCGCCGACTACAATATCCCGCTTATTTCAACGAATTCTCACCCACTTCTTTACCAATAGAGCCGAAGTCAATCGGCATTATGGTAGTTGGATTTAAAATCGTTTGGGGTTTTACCATTTAAAATCTACTGATTCCCGTTACAAAAGCCAGACACAGCCGAGGCTTAGCTGGATGGAATGTAGTCGTTGAAGAGACGTGGGCAGCGCTCTCTGGAAATGGGCTTTAATTAATCGGATTCGCTAACTCTCAAATTCAAATAGTTCCCATAATACTGTTGGATGAAGCAGAGAACTCGTCACGATTTTAACCGAAGACGGCGCCTCTACGCCACGTGCTTCTGCCTGATGTGAGGGTTTGAGGAGAGTCTAAATGAAATTTACTGCATTTGGCTTCAGTTGAAATTTATTTCCCTCTCCCTTCTGCGATTTATTCGGGAATTTTTTTAGTGAGACTTCATGGTAACTTCTAGCAAGATTCCATGGCTGTTGATGTCGCCCCTGTTTTGGCCAAACACTAAAAGTATGCAAACAGATGTAAGAAATAATGAACATGTAATTGGTTTTCTTGCCTCTGATAAAGGCCGGTAAGCAGTTACAGAAATGGCGTATTCGTTTTTAGTTCAGAGGGGTTTGATCGCCACCCCATTTGGTGATTTACCACACGAGCAATTTGCTTAATGCGTGATGGGTGGCTCCATCTAAAGATTAATTGCGTAATGTTTCGGAAAAACTTTACATATATTATCCATGGAAATCAAAACAGCTAATTGGAGGGAGCAGGGAATTTTATCCTTAATATTTTTGTTGTGATAAGACTTTCCATATACCGCCCCTCTTTGCAAGATTCAAGATCAGCCCTTGCTTGTAGAACGGGGATTCATATTTAAATGGTAGCTTTTCTAGTGAATATTCCGTATTTTTTTCTAGTCTTTTCCTTTTTCACACGAAGAAGTACGCGGTATCAGTGATATTTTTATCTTCTGCAGTTTATCACACTGTTTCTATATTTTTATTAGGTCTATGTTCTTCTATACGCACTGGCTTTAGTATTTTAAAATAGTTTTCCGGTTTTCAGTACATCTTTATTGATTTACTTTAATACTATTTATGTACCTTCTGACTTATTTAATCCTCGGGGAATTTCCCGAAAAATCGAGTATATACGTTTTAAAATAATTGACAACATTTTAAGGCCGCAGAATTATATTCTTGGATTAAAATAATCGAAATTTCATATACATTTACCATCGAATTCGTATGTTCTATA
Organism: Ladona fulva; assembly: GCA_000376725.2. Taxonomy (NCBI): domain Eukaryota; kingdom Metazoa; phylum Arthropoda; class Insecta; order Odonata; family Libellulidae; genus Ladona; species Ladona fulva. The sequence continues at coordinate 492,004 of KZ308566.1, read as the reverse complement.
AAATTAAAAAAATATAACGATTTTAGATCAAACTTTCCTGAAAACTGGATTGCAAAGAGGCTGAAAGAGGTAGCATTACATTACTACGAAAAAATATTAGGAAGAAATTCGGGATATGCCCTTATTTAATTCTTCTTGTTTCAGGCGTTTTTTTCTGTAATACACCATCATCTACGTGTCTCCACCAATGGTTAATTGATAAGAACATCAGCTCATCTCGATCCACCTAGTTTCTTTCCTCATCCGCGTTGTTTATCCGCAAAGGTTCGTCTGCTGACGCGCGTTATTCGCTATAGCTGTGCTTCTTTCCTGCTGTTTCCGCTCCCTGGGACCATTAACTACGACTGCGTAGTAAGAAGGATAGAGGATGGTTTTGGACGGGAAGATAGAGTGCGTAGAGTACTGGGAAGAAATTTGGGAGGAGGGAAAGGAGAGAAAAGGCGAACACATAGAGGAAGACGCGAGGTAGGGGAGTGGGAGATGGACGCAGAGAAAAAAGTTTCTCTCAAACCCTATTTCACGATCTTACTCATGAAGCTTCCGCGGCTCCACTTGTATAGGAAACACGGTTAAATGCAATCATGGGAATATAAGGATGACGCAGAGGCGAAAATAGTTCGGAGGACTGGGCAAAGTCATGAGAGGCAGAATAAAAATCAACTTCTGGATGCGGTAGTTCAAAACTACGCAGTGATGCTTTACTTGTCATTAGGTACTGCTAATAAATAACTACATCGAAGTAAATGCATAATAAATAAATATCGTCCATAGTTAAGGGAGATTGTGACCATAAAGTTCTCTCTTCCGTAGTTATTCTATCGAAAAGGATTATTTTAAAGGAGGTGGAGATAAATTTGAAAAGAAGTGGATCCGAAAATTTAAGGAAAAGCTAGGAAATAATTTAAGGGGTTGTGAAATATCTGTAAAATACTACCGATAGTTGTAGTCGAGAGAAAAACTACTAGGATATAAATAAATTTGGTTGAAGAACCAAAACTCTGAATGGAATTAATTAAATACTGTGAAGTTAGTCATAAATATACGACACATAAAAATTCAAAATTTATAGAATATCTGATCCTACAAGAAATATAATATTGATAAAATTACATAGTAGTTAATACTAACGATGATAAAAATAGATAGAGTATAACGATGATAAAAATACATAGTAGTTTATATTCATAAAAAATACGTAGTCAATACTATACATGATAGTACATAGCCAGTTAATATGTACTACATAGACGATGAATACATAAAATAAAGTAAAATATACAAATTAAAGTAAAAATACATAAAAAATTGAAGCTCGATTTATTGAAATGGAAAAAATGGAATATATAAAACGTATTGAAGCAATTAAATTCTTCGAAGTAACGGAGTGTATGGAAGGAATGAAATGCATCGAGGTATCTAGATGTATCGAAGTTATGAAATATAAAGATTTAAAATTAAACCGAATAATTACACCTTTTAGTAAAATCTAATTGTGTCCCGTAATATGATGGATTTGTTTATCTAACCTGTCATGTTGAGTGCAAAAGTGAGTGTTCTCATTTCCTTGCCCAAAACTTTATTTTAATTGGCTGTTAAAGATCTGCACGACAGCGTAAATATTTACCCAAAACCCTCTCTTTCAAGAAAACATATACGTCTTTTTTTGCCTTTTTATCTGGAGGCTGACTGACGAATTTCAGTTTTTTAAAGTCAGAGAAAGTTTTAAGTGAATTTGTTTTAAGTGGGCTTGTCATCGTCCGCCTAAAACAAAAAATTCTTGATGAAGGAAAGTTACCAAGAAGTCTTAAACAAGAAATATGACAGATAATGTGAATTGTTCGTGGACCGTTCTCAAACCAGCGAAGTTATTTCTGGTTGTTATTTTAGTCGGTATTTAGACATATTTCATGTCACTTTTAGCGTTTCTGCTGGTAGTGAAGTTACCAATAAATAGATCCTACCAAATTTTAGCATATATTGAAATACGATTGTCATTTTTAATGAAAAAATAATCCTCTCCTCCGCGAAAGATATTTCATTATCATATCGAAAAAGTGTAAGTGAACTTAATTGTCGAATGCCGCAGTAGGTGAGAAAAATTTAATACCCATCAGAAAGGATCTACGATATCTGGTTTAACTTTGTTCGATAACGTGATAAAACTGCAGTGGACTGATGAGATAATGTTCCAAGTGTTGGAGTAGATAGGTGACATCGAGCAAACAATCAAAAGCGCGTTTCCATCATGTTGCATTCCAGTCCTGAATCATGATAGCGATTTAAATACATTGTGGTAATGAATTACATCTTGTAATCAGCCGTTATCTCACAAAATAAAGCCATGGAAAATCTCGCTCACACGTTTCTAGATTACGTGAAAATCTCAGAAAAACCACAGCCAACAATAAAGATGGTAAATATCTTTGAATCAATGCCAAGAAAACGTAAGCCGATACAGAATCACGAGGTCATTTACCATATACCTTTGCGGGAAACTAGGTTTACAGGAATAACAAGTGTGAAAAATAGTGACATGACTGATACTCGAAAGGAGGTAGTACAGGAATTCTGAAAGTAGTTCGAGGGAGGTCTGTAAAACTTGAAGAAATGTACGAATGTAAGAGGGTGATGGACGTCGAGGGCCCTGTGGCTTCTACGGAAGCCGTGAAGGCTATCAGGAACCCTGAAAAATGTTACATGATAAGTAGTCGTGACAAGTATAAATGCTATTTATAGGTAATTTTGAGTTAATGTACAAATTATAACTATTTCAAGCGTTGATTTAAATTTTTTGCATTTAGTGAGCAGTTTTATTTATTTTATGCACTGATTTCCTGTATTTGTACATTTAAGGATTCTGGTGACTTGTTCGAGTTATTTGTTAAATGCAGCCTTTTCACTGTTTTAGATTATTTTGTAAATTATAACTTTGAAAATAGTAAATTAGGTTAATTTTTCAACTATTGCAGTTAATGGAGGAGTGGGTTAAATAAAAAATTTCCGTAGTTGTATATGTAACTTTGTAACATTGTTTTTGTTAATTGTCTATTGTAGTGTAAGTTTGTTTTAACATTGTTTTTGTTAGCCGTCTATTATAGTGTAAGTTAGCGTTGCGTCCTGACTTTGCATCTAATTGCGGCGGTATTGTACGGTAAATAAAAAAATAAAATTTCAATAAAAAGTGTTTGTCGGGCAGTGATGTTAACTTGTATCGATATGACCATCTTTGGCGCTGGCTTGGGGGACTGGTTATGAAAAATTTAGTTATATGAAATACGAAAGATTAAAATCGAATACATTTGCAGCATCACGACAACACAGCATAAAAGTTAAAGCAGAATTTAACATAAGGTAGACGGCTTGAATGTGAAGGATTAGATAGTGATTGGTTTCGTTTATTTTAAGGAGAGAAACCTCTATTTTTCACTTCTCCCGTAAAATTTCCTCTTCCTTTGTATCCTTATATCATGACCCTAAAAAATGATCGGTGGTGAAAGTTATGCTCTGGAAGCTCGAATTCCGTATAATTGGTTGAAAAGAGGAAGGAAGGAAGGGTATTTTCATTCCCCTGAAGAAAGGGATACGTGGAAGCCGTAGGGGCGTAGAGAAGGGCATACTCGGTAGCGTTTTTTGGGCTTGTGTTTGTTTTCCAGTCCCGGGTCGTATCCCTATTGTATATATATAGCATACAAAAGGGAAGGATATCGAGGGAAATGCACCTATAACATGTTTTTTGCACTCGATAAGAAATCGGAGCTTAGGAGGTTTTCTTGCCAATCTCTCTCACTACTTTTGTCTTTATCCACAAACAGGGCGTTTAATCTATCGCTGACCCAATCGAGTAAAGCACCTGAACGGAGCGAACTGTCGTCAGGGTAAACAGTTGAATCCGATTGGCGTCTGTATAAACAATTGATTCGTAAACTTGGGTGAGAATAGTGACGATTTGGAGAGTATTTGGGCCAAGTTTGAAACGGACTGTTTCATTTGGAGCAGTTAATCGTAGTGTTAGGTCACGGGCTTGTAAAGTGGTCCTCACGGACCCTTGAAGCTGATTGCGACGTGCAAGGGCTAAGTTAGTTCTGATAGTTTGATGGGCTATCTTTTTATTTCTTTAATAATAATAAAAAATAGTGGAACTGATAAATGTTTACTACACTACAAAATATACATAACTATGCATCGAAACCTAGTCGTTTTTGTACGTATATTTTGTGGTTTAGTAAAAATTTATCAGTTCCACTATTCTTTTTCATTATAATGGAATACCACCAAGTAAAGGCTGAGACTATCAACGATGTTTTATTTCTTTTTATCTTATATATAAGCAGAATTTTTCGTATGTTAGTCCGACTGACAATGCATTCTTTTTTTAGGAAGTGAATACATATCCCTATCTCTTACTATTTCAAGTTTAGTTAATTATGATAGCTAATAACTAAACTTTCAATTGATGAGCTGATAGAAGAGTAATATGTAAACCGTAACCGTATTCATTGGTAACATTCCAAGCATCATTGCGAAGGAAAATGGGCAAGAGAAACGGTGATAAAACTACAGAAAGGTTAATTTTTGCTTTCTATTTATCCTGCACGTTTATTCTCGCCTTCCGCTAACCAACCATATTGTTTACATTTTACTGTGTAAGTCATGGTAGATCGTCAACTTTCTAAAACTCCCTTGACACCAGAATATATTTAACTACCGTTCATAATAAACTAAACCAGGGATTTCGACGAATTGTCCTCTAATCTATTTTTCTTATTTTACGCTCATTTTCGGATCGGCCGAAGTAGCAATGAGATCGCATACTACTAATTACATTTTTCGCAGATATACCCTCTCTGAATTTATCAAGCAATCGCAGCCTAGCTTCTGATCTAATTTCTTGCAAGGATTCCCTTCCAAGGTGAGCTTTCCAAGGTAACGCTTGATTTTCTAACGTAGCAATTGGCTCCTTTCAGTTTTGTAAACCCAAACTGGAAAGAAGGAAATGACATTTTTTGATGGCTTGAGTGTGCTTCGCCCTCAGATTTAATTCGTCCAGTATCTCCTCTAAATTGATTTTATATTCATTATTTATACAATACCTATATTTATTATAATATTTTTTTATATATCATCATTGATCTTCGATTTAATAATGAAATAAATTGTAATTAGAGTTGGTTATTATGATTATAAGTAATTCAATCAAAGATGGAATTCATTTAGTTTTGCTGTTCTGTCATATTTCAAAGTTTGAGGGAAGTAAATCACTTTAAATAACTCTGGCAGAATTTTTGTGGTTATAAAAAAGTCACGATAATGTCATTTTTTATAATAGATTACTTGGTAAATAAATAATAAAATACTTTTATTAGAGTAACAGTACAATAAAATAGGATGGAAGCAGTTCTACTGGGTGCTTACCGAATTTTGAATAGCTCGAGTAGAAGCTACACTGGCTGACCATTGCACCTCGGCTTAGTAAACTAATTTAAGGAAAATATACCACTTCACTCAAGGAGAGCTGGATATTTCTAGAGGATCATGGAAGTACCGTAAATTGAGTGAAGCTGAGAAAGGTCATCTGCGTAGCATTTCTTGAGGCTATATAGGCAAGGATTATGTGGAGGAATCGATATTTAATGGAAAGTACTCGTGGAATAACATTTCACCTTATTAATCGAGTTCTACGTTAACGAGAGGAGGATTTATTTAACGAAGCCGAGAGTAAATAATGCGATATATTTACGTGTGAGACTGGGATGTAGGGGATTCAGTTCCTGATAGAGCGTCTCCAACAACTAGCTTGGTGATCTTTCGGGCAGTAAAATTCATTGGATTGAAAGCGGATTCACTAACTCCATTTCTAAAAATATAGTCCATATGTTGATAAAATGTTTTCTAAATCAGCAAAAATCAAGTTTGACAGTGATGAATTACTTAACTAAATTTTCGAGTCCTTCTGTACTCACTTACTTGAAAGAGTTACTAAAATTCTTATAACTTATAAGGAGATCGATTTCATTAACAAACATCGCCGTATGTTTAGCGTATTTTATGAGTGAATCGTTCATTAAATAATTAATTGTTAAAAGTGCTTCCACAGCTTAGGTCATTTCGCACGTAGGCTCCCACCGGGAATCGAACCCGGGATCGCTTTCGCCGAAGTCGAACGTGTTGCCCACTTGGGTGCCCGGGAGCCCTAATATCCTTTTATATAAATAAATTCCTATAAGGAGATCGATTTCATTAATAAACATCGCCGTATGTTTAGTATATTTTATGAGTGAATCGTTCATTAAAGTTAAATTGGGTCGTCTTGCATTGCAGAGTAAGTGCGTTCGAACTTTTCAAGGTTTAACACTAAAGTAAAAATGTTTTTCAAAATTTACCTTACTACTTACTTTATTTACATTTTATATTTCTTCTAAAAGGTATGATTTTATTTTACATCATATTTATACCACGAAAGAGTTAGAACTTGATTGTTGCACCGCTAAATATCTTCTATTACTAACCATCTCTTCTACAGTGCCATAAAGTCACTCCTTTCAAGACCATCTTGTGTTTAAAGTTTGATTTGTAGGTAACAGAATTAATTGTGCCTCATTACGCAATTCAAGGTAGGAAGACGCATAAAAGGAAATCTTTCAACAACTTCCAAAATTTCTCGAGATTCGCTAACTTACCTACACTCGCTAACTTCTAAAAGGAAGGCTCTATTGTCATGGAAATGTGCGAATGAAGGTTCATTGGAATGCAAAAAAGTTGATGAATAACGTAAAAAATGCATAAATTAAGAATTCTATGAGGACGTAGGGACACGGGGAAGGTGAGAAGCGGAGATCGGGATGTGACTAGGGAAATGCGGAGGTCGTTGGGAGGCGTCAAGGATAGAAGAGGTAAAAAGTAGAGAAAATGGAGACTAGAGTTGTCGAGGGGAATGGGAAAGAAGCGAGTCATCTGCTAGAGGGATGGAATAAACAAGATTCGCGAGGATGGCGTCGTCTGGCGAGAAATTGGAGTGAGTTAACGGACGTAGGGATTCGAGTGTGAGGGAGGAAGGGTGTGGGTGGGATGTGGACTCCAGAGGGACGAGTGCAAACCTCCTGAGGGAGGAGAGAGGAACCGAAAGAAATTTTCCATTCCGTATTTCTTTTTTAAGGGATTGGTTGTGGAGTTCGAAAGATGTCAGCATGTTTGCTTCTCGGAGATCGCAAAGGAGGATGGCGAGATTGGAGCGAGAAGGGTTGGCGTGGGAGGCGGTGATGGACGCACGCACGGAGAAGAGGGGCGGCACATAAGTTTCGCACGCATATAAATCTCGTTATTTTTCGCCGGGAAATATTCGCTACTGAAATACTCCGCCTACACCTCTCTCATTTATGCGTCCAAACACCCGGGTGTCTCCACTCTGCAACGAATTGGTCTTCGTGTTTAATTTTTTTAGAAGGAACTTGCCAATTTCGTACTTTTTCCATTCTGGAAACGAATTTCTTTCAAGGATTGAGGAAAGGTGTATTTACTATGCACGGTAAAGCCGTGCGGCTGAATCCCAAGGATAGAATACCTGTCCGGAAAGTGGGAGACCTGGGTTCGAGTCCCAATCATGTCGCTATTTTAAAAATTTCTTTCAATTGCTTCATTGAAATGGTACATTCAACATTGATAAGCACTAATTCGGGAAAGTATAAGATATTTGCTTTGCACATTTTGTGTTGTGACGTGTGCGCCCAAGGATAAACAGATGAGAAAATTAGCGACATGACTGGGACTCGAACCTTGGTCTCCCACTTACTATTTTTCTCATCTGTTTAAGGTTGAGTTTTAGGCGCACACCTCAATGTGCAAAGATAACCTTATCCTTTCTTATCAAATTCCTTTGGGGGGATTCTCCCATAACATCGCTTTTTAGCTGCCTCGACTAGGATCCCTTATGGTGGTTGGTGCCACTATGTGGAACACCACTTGCGTTGCCCATAAAAGCATTCCCAAATCAGTGTGGAAGAGAGGCGGCATGGTAGTTCATTAGTTAGAATATCTCCTCGGTGTGGAAGGTCTGGGTTCGAGTCTCAGTCTTTCACACCTGTTTATCCTTAAGTAATAATTCGTTTGTGTCTCGCTTAAGATTAGAAACCATAGGTCAACCATCTTTCACTGTCTGTCACTTACGCCCGCATATGTCCCTTATAATCTATTCGATTCTCTTTTCATTGTGCTCCATACGTTACATACACATCACGTCATAGAACCGGTCACAACTGTAGCTGTTTTAATTCAGTCAACAGAAATGAACTGAAGCCATGTGCTTCTAACACTTAAAGATTACATTACGTGTGGTATTCAAAGACAGACGATGATGAATCAATTTCCATATAAAATTTCCTGTTCTTTCGTAGACAATAACTCCTTTAATAACTTGCTTTAGTTCTGTCATCACATTTGCCTTTATGTCAAGAATAATCTTGCAACCATAAAATATTGAGAAGGTGAATATTATCAGCCTACCGCCTTAAAATTGAAATTGCGGCTATATTGCCTTATCCATGTTCCATATTTACACACGATCTCTTCATTTTTACTACACTGGTCTTCATAAGATATCTTCACTTTAAAGTAATTATTTGGTTTATCCCTGAACTACATTCGTTTTAGTAAATATAAAACTCACATAAGAAGATTTCAATACATGCTTGGTTCAGCTCCCCGGTATAATTATAACTACTATCTGCACCAATTTAAGATGTAATTGTCTATACTTAAACCCGAAATAAGCTATTGTAGACTATTGTAGTTGTTATGCTAAATAGTTATTCATTATAATTCTAATATATTTTTCCAAATGGACAATATCATTTGTGAAACACCTGATTTGATCTATTTTAAATATTTTGTTCTGTAGGGTTGCAAGGAAATTATTTACTTAAAGAATAACATTTATTTCGAAACTGGGTGACGCCAATCTTTGAAACAGCACAGGATAAAATTATCGAATTTGAAGCGAAAACGCTAAAAACTAAAAGGGATTGATTGATTCTTTTAGTTCTCCTGTGTTCTCATATGTTTTTTTTGTACCGGTCGTATATCTTTCATTGATTTTTGTCAAAGAGGAAGCATTTTGGCAATTCCTTTTTCAGTTCACATTTCCGGACCTCTGCCTTTTTCCTTTTTACTGCGCACTTTGTTTTTGTGGAAGGAAATGTGGCAGTTTTGTCTGATCAAGAATTACATTTTATACGTAACCCATGAAAATTAAACTTAAAATCGGCTCTTTGTAAATAAGTTTTATATGTTATCCACTCCATGTTTAATCAAATACCAGCATTTTTCCTCGTCATTTATATTCAAAGTATAGTCCGTTTTCCGATCCTGCCGACAGTTTTGTCTCAATGTGATCTATATCGAGGGAATTGCCAACTTCAGGTAGAATGTTTTGGATGATACTCTGAAGGGAAATTTATGTTATATTTTTGAACAGCTTGTGTCAGATGCCATAATTTAGTGAGTCCAAAGAAATAATTCACAATGCGAAATGGTGAGTCAGGAATAGGAGAGCCCTTAAAAGAGGTAAATTAATTTTAATCCTAGGCCTTCCATAAATCCAAGAAAAATGCTGTAAAGATATTTGTTCTGATTCTGTATGATAAATGCAAATAAAGTTAGAATTCTTTTAACGCATTTCCTTTTGAATTGATTTAATGCAGACAAAAATGCATAAAATGTCGAGGAGATACTTATACAATTAATTAATTCTGTCATTATATACTTTAAAGTAATGGTTTGTATTACCAAGTAGCATTCGGAACGTTAAATGTTTCATCACTTGACTTTTGGGGAAAAAGTAATGGTGAATTAAATTTTAGGTAATCACTACTAACAACCATTATATTTGATTTTCTACCAGGATGAAAGAGCGAGCATGATTTTAATAAAAATAATAATAATAGTTGTTCAAATTTGGGCGAGATTGAGACTTATAAGTATCTTCTTACGTCTAACCCTTTATTATTACTGGCAGAAAGAGTGGTATTCGTAGTTGAAGTAGCAATTAAAAGAAGGAAACGTTATATGTGTCAGTTCCCTTTAGGAAATATAACTCTGAAGAAAAACACCAACGAAAAGGGGGGTGTGAAAAATCTGCTGAACCTACTACCTAAACCTACTGACAGCAGCAAGTAAAATTTAGAAAGAAGAGTGAAATGTTAGAATAAGTGAAATATATGTGTCAGTAACACTCCTAGAAAATATACAAAGAAATGCATGATTCTAACAAATATTTTAGATGAGAACATACTTTGAGTTTGAATGTGAAGAAGTATGTAGCAGAATATAATAAAACAACAAGGCAAAAAGAGATAAGGAAAAAAAACGAAGAAATATTGGAATAATCACAAGAGTCATCAAAAATAAACCGAAAAATACACAATTAAATGTATTTAAATAAACATTTAAAATTATTATAGCGATAACATCTAATTCTCATTAGAAAGGAAAAGCACAAAGAAAATAACATACTTAATGAAATAATTACAGTAAAATTACTTACAAACGTAGTTATACCAGTGGTTACATCAACAAATTAATATAATTAATACAATAATTGCAGTAAAATTAATTCTCGAGAGAACTTCTGTTGGCAATGCAACAGGAGACACAGCCAAGGCATTCGAATTCATCGATTTCATTCCTTTGCGAGAAAATTTATAATTAGTAATAAATATCAGAGGTATTCATTTAGAAAGTATATTTGACTTCGCAGATTACGGAGCGGAAGGTAAACGTTAAAAAGAAGAGACGAAACGTCGGCGAAATATAGATATTGTGTGGGTAGACGATAAGGACCTGTATCCGGGCGTAGGAAGAAAGTAGCTCAGGGTTACAGGCGGATATGGGATTTCCCATATTTATCATTATTATTTCATTCCTTCATTAGACCTGAAAGCCGATTACATCCTTAAGTTTACTTATTCGTATAGATATCAAATCCGTAAACATCCTTACGTTAATTTGCTGCTAAAGAAAGAGTAGAATAAATTTCTCATGTTGTTAGTACGTCTTTTTATCGTTATCTTTTTAATCACTCGAAATATGGTATGACTGAACGAAGAAAACTTATGCGGATGTTATGATTGACTTATCATAATCGAATTAAAGGTTTTCCAAGATAAATGGATGTATTATGATAAATGAAAGAATTAAAACGAATTAAATTTTAAATTAATTCAGGAATAAGAATTTTCGTATGATTTACATACAATTGATGGGAAAGTCACGCAGTTGCTTATATGGAGTACGGTTATACGCAAATTAGTTTTCCACCGTATTTTAGGATCATGTACCCTAAAATTCTCATCTTAATACCCTACACTTTATTTCATGATGTAAAAAGTGATACTTTTTTTAATGTGATCATATTTAAAAATTGTGAGTAATCTGAGAGAAAGTGGCTTGTATTATGATAGACTTTGAGGCGAAGTATCGGAAGTAAATGATAAAAATTTGTCTAAAAACACACGAGAAAAAGAAAATCAAAGCCACGGATCTTTTTACACGAGAAGATTTAGCAGAACTGTCTAAAGTTAGAAGAGCAATTGGTATTTGAATAAAATATGCCGAAAATTTCCTAAAATGAAGGGATGCGCAAATCGAATTACCGTAAGTCATCAATAGAAATGGAAAAGGTGTAGAAAGTAAAGAGGCCCGATACTTACATATCGAGGTGGGTATATCCTACCTAAGGTATAGCTACCTTGCGTATTTATAATTTTCCAAAACACGTAAACGAGATGAATTAAAATTAAATTACTCAAAATAATTGCTTCTTTAGTAAATTATAATGTAAAGAATTACTTAGTTATATTATAATGTTAAAGAAAATAATTGCGAACGGACCATCTTTGAAAATTAAAGAGAAACCGGCCGTAGTGGCGGACTGGTTAGCATGCGCTTCAATTCGGGGGAGTTATTATATACATTCGAAACCAGATCCGGATTCGAATTCGAGCCCCTATCCAAAGTCCTGCCGAAATATTCATACCATATACCGGGGGGGATAGTTTACGTGGTCGCAAGGATAGCGTATTCCTTCAAATGTTACGTCATTTCGAATCAGGCTGCCGAATTCGAAGCCAAAGATTCGAATACGACATTTACGTAGTATCCCTAGATCTAATCCGGGCTAATGGGATTTTTCGGGTTAAGGAATTGTTGTGTGCGCGTTCATCTGTCGTTACCGTTTACGAATCTCCTTGATTTGTGTAATTAATGGACACTTCTGAGAGTAACGGGAAGACAAACAAATAACAGTATGCAAGCCGAAATCAGAGGGAGTAAAGGGTATACTTTCTCGTTAGTCTCAGTACTCTAGAGGCTACCTTGATTGCGGAGATTAAATTCATAGACTTGATTTCAAGAATGGATGGGCATAAAAATAACGCATTCGAATACCATTTAAACAGCTGTCTGATCATCCAAATACCATTTAATCACGCTCATAACGTACAGTTCCTTCCACAGAAATCGAACGGCGTATTGCGTGGTGCATAAAATCAAGGAGGGAGAAAATTCGAGTTTAACTCGTTTGCCCAGTTACTCGAGGCAATAGCGTACAGTGGGACTGCGGTCTTAGAAGGTTCCCTTTTGTGTCTGTAACAGATTTCGCAGGCTTCTTTCTGGGGGCTTGAAGAAGCGGCGGTGAGGGTTTGACGGAAAATTTCGGTGTATCGAGATAGAATGGTATCATATTTTGAAAGAGTAGTGGATAAAATTTAAAAAAATGAGAATTTTCTAATTCGTATCGCGTGACCCAACATTATTCCCCTTTTTGAAATTTTCGTATCTCTTGTGCTTTACGATTATATACACACTTATAAAATAATGATGGTTCTTAAAATGAAGGAAAGGAATCAAGATTCTGACTCGGACAAGTTAACTTATCTATCATCACCTATATAAATATCTATTATTAATGTGCAGTTGAGCATGAAGTAAACATTTTTTGGTCTAATTCTAGTCATCGCGTTACGTTATGAAACAGACTGTAAGAGTTTTATCGCCTCCGGCATCTTTGGGCCCAGAATTTCGAGGAAATAAACTTAAATTTGGAATCAACAATCACGCTGAAAACCGCCACCTACACTTATTTACTCATATTTCACATTTGGAGAAATGCGGGAATACGTCTCATCCTTTCATCGAAAGGAGCATTTCACGTGCTCCATCCCGCTGTCCTTTTGCCTCAAACGGAACCAACAGACGGAAACCCAATCCCGAGACACGTACGTCGCCCGTTACAGTTTTGCTCTCGCTCTTCGCTTCTTTTTATACTCAATGGTGGCGCTACCTGTCACATTCAATTCGTCCATCTTATCACTCGCATTTTTCCCTCGGAAGCCTCTCTCTTATCATTCTTGCTTCCTCCGTATTTAGCCTCTCCATGTTTGCTTATCTCCTTTCACTCCCTTTCCTCCAACACCGTAATCTTTTTCGCATACAAGCTCTTCTTCCACTTGTCCCGCGTGGATCCATTTCCAACACCCACTCCTTAAGACTTTCCTTCGCCGTTTTTCAAGAATGCCTTCTCTCGTGTTTTCGGCGATTATTTTATCTCACGTCACCTCGAATTCTTCTCTCACATCCAATTTCTCGCATTCGGTTCTTACTTCTGATCTTCCAATTTCTGCCTCGTTTCCCCTTCCAGATCAACGCGTTACTCATTTGCCGTTTTGAATTAATTCATTTTTCTCTTCAGGTTTTCGACATCGGCAGCTCTCGACCAGGCCTTTAATTTAGTCTCCCAAAGGAAAATATTGCGAGCATTTTCCCATCTGTTTTCGGTTCCATTTACGGGGGGTTTTGTATTTAAATTCTTTTGATTTTTATCGGAGACCTCCAAGTTTTATTTTATGCGTGGCAGCGATTTCCTCTTTCGGAGTTTTGACGTTTTTTCGTCTCCATCTCTCTCACTTCCAAAGTTTTGTTTATGGGCGCGTTTTACGCGGAGAATTTTTACAACATGTGTATGGTTGTTTTACAGAGATACTAAGAGAGATAAGAGAGAGTTATAGTCTTTTGTTATAATTTAGTTCCAATGTAAATCTAATAGTTTTTCCTCAAAATTAATGAATGGATCCTTACATTTATTTTCAATATTGGAATTCTCTGTCGTATTTAAAATACATATTTTAGGGGCCATAAACCAGTCTCGGTGGTGGAGAGGTTAGTGAGCTAGGACTCCAACTCAAGTTCTCGGGTTCGATTCCCGGCTAATTGGATTTTTCTAATTTGGGTATGGTTGTTCACATGTGTTCGACTTCCTCGATAAGGGTTGATGGCAGGAAGGATATCCGGCAGTAAAAATCATCCAACCAAAACCTAATTCATCATCATCATCACCAATCATTAATAATCAACAGCTAACCCCATAATTGACAAGAATAAGGCTTAAGAATTAGAGTTTTTGGAGAGAAGTTGGTGAAAAATTCAAAATTTGGAAAGGACTTGAGAATGGTTATAAAACGCTTACCGTTTCAGTGGTAAAAAATGATAAACTTACTCTCTCCCAATGTTAATCCATTCATGATTCTGTGAAATTATAATTCATATGTGACGTCTTGGATCTTGTGCTTATTTTAGGCAATTTTATTTTGTTGCCAAAAGTAGGCTGAACTTTACAGCGATGTATATTGTTTGCGATATTACATAATCCTTTTATTACTTTTATTTATGTAAACTTCTTTATTTAATATTATGTAATTATTTATTATGAAATTTATTATAAAATATGTTTAATATATATTACATTATTTTGTATTATGTTGTAATACATCAGCCGATGCTGTACAAGGAAATCACTCATGTAAACACAATTCCATCATCATTATGATGTGTATCAAACGTGCAAGTCTTCTAAGGTTATCATTCAGGTTAATTAATAATTAACTATGGTTATCATTAATTCTGATGGCCATTGTAGCTACCGTAGCTACTCGCCTGAAGTTTTAGCTGAAACATTTAAAATGCAATGAAAACCTTCTCACCAAATTTTTTTTTCAGTGACAGACGGAAAAAAAATTATTTTAGCTAATTTATTGTGCGGCCAGATAAATTGCAGAGAAAAGTGGTGATATTGTAGCCGATTTAAAGGTTGCCGGAGAATAGTTAAAGAAGTTATATCATTGCCAGGCTAATTATCGTGTGGGAGTGAACGTGCACTCCATCCTACTAAGAATTTGCTGTCATTTTTCACGAATATCGCTCTCGGCGTTCCCATAAGTGTGTTTGATATTTTCAGTTAGGAAAGGAAAGGTTTGGCGAAAAATGTTCCAGTATACACCTCTACGATTTAACAAAACTCACTTTTATAATAGTTTCATTAACTTTATATTTATGCCCGATTCTGGCCGAAAACTACGATTCGCATGTTATATCTCGTCGTTGCTTGAATAACAATTGTGAACGATGTACACGAATCGGAACGTTTGTAAAATCGTTCCAAAAGATATAGAGGAGTTTAAATTCTAGAATCATTCGTTATTGCTGATTTTTACCCTCGTAATGTATCTCACTCAAATTCTTATGTAGTTAAGTTTTACAAAATATTTCCTCTCAGGATAGCGCTTTTAAGCCGAGTGCTTGTCATCCTAAGGGGTATTTTATGGTGACAGTAAAAGCGTATGGAGACCCAAGAGAAAAGTTTCCCATTCTCGCACCTGTTGAAATTGCTGTTATTTCCCACTATTTTTATGAAGCAAGTATAAACTTATCCACCCAGAAACCTCTGCGGAAATTTTCCACTTTATTTTTCTATTCAATTCCCTCCTGTCCTTGTTGCCCTATTCCAATTCGTTCGATGACCTCTCCCTTTCTCACTGCAAAGGGAGGAATGCCTTTGATCTGAGTCCTTTTCGATAGAAAACATGCAAGAATCATTCGTTCCCCCCGACCCTTTTTTCCATTTTTTTTGTTCGTTCCCTCAACTCGTCATCCCTGGGTCTTTTTATACCACGCCGTCGCACCTACGATATTCTCTTTTCTTTCCCTTCCCTTTTTAAAGCCTTCGCCACGGCTGTCTTTTCCTTTCATCTCTCATTCCATTCTTCTTCTGCCTCCTTTCCTGTACTATTTGCACTGTCCATTTCATCCCTTCCTTCCCCGCCATGATTTTTTTGCCCTTTTTTCTTCTCTCTCTTCCAACCGAGCCCACTTTCCTCCCACGACGATTCTTCCGAAGTTTGCGCAGGGAGACAACCTTTACACCCTCGGACTCAATATTTTTATCATTCCGAGAACCGCTTCAAAAGATATTGTATCCTGGAAACGGGGCGTTTGTATCCGCTCCTGAACCAGGAGGAAAACATTTCGCTGCAGAAACATCGAATTAGGATAAAATATCGGCGGGAGTTGTGGTCTAGCTTCGCCTCAGCTCTTCCTTTCCTATTTTCCGTTGCGCTTTTTTGCCTTCAACTCGGCTGCCGATGAAAAAGAGCGCAAAAAGGGAGCGCGCGGATTTCGGCGGTGGGATTTCGGAGACGCAAAGGAATTCGTCGCAGTCCGTAATGCTATTGTCTTCGAATCTTGGCGGAATCCACTGAATTTTTAATCGGGACTTGTCGTAATTTCTCGAAAACGGTTTCACCTCCGGGGATGCTTTGAAAAGGAGATGGGGAATAATGGAAGGGAGCCGTCTTGGGATTTTCGGAAGAGTTGGCGAAGATGCCATTGAGCGGAATTTCTATTGCGAGGAGAGAGAAAAGAACGGAATGGGGTTCGTTTAGATTAAAAATTCGTCGCCGTAGAGGCGAAAGTTTACGATGCAGACGGGGATCCTACGTATTAGAGATTAAAATTGAATAACTCTCCGGGTTTTGGCACGCGGACGAAAGTATTGAGGTTTTCTTTCAAAGTGAGCTCCGCAGCAATTGGCGCGCCTGGGAAGGGTTTGTTGCGCAATTTAATTGGATTTAATGTACGTCATTCGATGTACAAAGTGCGTTTTATAAATACGTACCAAGTCTCATGATGGATACCAGAAGGAGATTGCGTCATCGGAGGCAATTTTTTTAGAAGTAATTTCCTTTTTCGTAGAGATGTGTTCGCTAAAAATAAACGTCTGGACGCTTTTTTTCCAACTGCGGTCGTTTTACTTCTTAAGCGAGTTTAAAAATTTTGCTGCACTGCGGATCGTAAAATTATCTTACCCCGAGCCCGAGGTTTATATCTACTTTTTCCTTCCAATTTTTCTTTTCCTGTAACCTTTTAAAATTAATAACTATATTTCTGACGATGGATTATATTAAAGTGGAGACTTGTAGTTTCAATATAGTACAAATATAAATGTTTTATGATGATGGTGGTAGTAATAATTTTTAATAGTAATACTAAATTTTTATTAATCAGAATAAAGACAGTAAAAGTCATAATCAAAAGTTATTTCTGAATAGCATTCGAATCTAAATCTGTATCAGAAGCTAGTAAGAATAATAATAAAACAAAGTATAATAATAATTATTATTATTATAACCTTTGCAACCAACAAGAATCTGAAAAATTATCCCAAGCACACAAGAAGCAAGCCGATGCTGACGTATCGGTTTTTGGTGTGTTTTGGTTTGCTGGAAATAATGAAGAAAATGGATCGAAGGCTTAAAAAAGCCAGAGTAATCCGCCTCATATTTTTATGTAATTAAAAAATATTATTGGCAAATTTCTGGAATGGAAATATATAATAGAGAAAGAAGGCTTTTAGTAACTTCGTCTCTTCTTTATAGCAATTATTCATTAAATATAAATGACAAAATGGCTACTAGGTAAATTTTTCATCGCGAGTCAGATTTCAACTTAGTCTTTGGGATTTACTCAATGCTGGACTGGAGAAGTTTACTAGTTTAAACTTTTTGGGGTTGATGGATTGCAATACCGAGAACGTGATTTATTTCACTTTAACCATTAAATGTGGTACACTAATGGCGAGTGTTCTAACTTGCGTGTCTTCTGGAAAACTGCTGGTAACATACTGATTTTCTGTGTTCGTCGAGGGAAATAAGAAAATAATATCTAGTGCTTACGATAATATAGCATACGATATTTGTTTCTATTCTGGGGAGATTCCTGTTTTGACAATCAACCCTTAGCATGAAAACTGGTGTAACTATTGGTAAATCTTTTCAAACAAATCCTTGATTCCCTATGACTCATGACTCTTTTCTTAAATTTACCGTGATAGGTTTCTTTTTTAATGTGGGCAGTAAATTATTTCCTCCTGACAGCACAATAGATGTGTAATGTTTTTATTAGGGTTTGAGTGAATATTGCATGACACATTGGTACTATTGAGCACTGATATGTTTCTCCTATTATTATTTGACTAGCCAATGCCTTCTTATTTTTCGATAACATTTTAAATATCTCTGTAGAAGATATAACGAAGTTCATTTAGCTATTTGATATCCTTATGTAGAAAATATGGTATATTTATTAAGAGGTTAGGGATAAAAATATTATACATAGAAGAAGTAAATATAGGAGAAATTGATGGCCGAGTAGAAAGGAGATTACTGTTTAATTTTTCAATATTTCTTTATTCATGCAGCTCTTTAATGTTTACACATTTTTATATCTGTAATGATAAATTTCAATCTTTATGGGAATTTTAAAATACATAATAAAAATTCAAAAGTAAAGGAGACCATTTTTCGACTTCTGACATCAAAAGATAGCTAAATAGTTACCTCGTGTCAGATATTAAGTTCCCGTTTATGAAGAAAAACAGAAAACCGACCAAACTGTTTACCGAATACTTTACTATTTGATGAACCCGTAATTGAAAAAGGTGAGCCCAGAGCAAATTTTTGAAGTTGGCATAATGCCTACTGCTGCCGGCATCTGTAACAAACTTTAATACTTTAGGAAGAGAATTTCCTTTGAAACCTTTGCATTTATTGTGCTTCAATATTACATTCAGTGAATCCATAAATTATGGATCTCATTTACATAATTGAAGATTATTAACATGTTCATTATCGGTGTTTGATATCTGAGAATTGATAAATTATTAGTGTATGAGCTCCATATTTATTAGGCCTTAAAGGTATTATAGATTCCACTCATTGGTCGTTGCTCGTTGGTGAATGGAAATTTTTTGCATCGAATAATGCGTTATGAATTTTCGCAATATGTTCTAGTAATTAAAGCAGAATCTAAAATCAGAATTGAAAAGATTTTATTTACGTTTTAATTCATATTCTATATCATTGCTTTTCTAAAACATTGTTAGACGGGGTTCCTATTCATAGAAACATAAGGAACAAAAGATATAGAAAAACATAAATATATACAAAAGAATGAAAACAGGATAACGTTTGTATTGCATTAATAATATAGTTGTTCATTTTTATTGCATATACACATTTTGTGACTGAAGAACAACTTTTTTAAGAGCGTATTGAATTTGTTTATTAATATAATTCCTGAAGAGATTTATTAAATAAAAATGTGTCATCTGTATTAAATGACAGAATCAATTGCTAATTGAATTCACAGTTTGACTCATTAAAGGAGCCTCAGCCACATCTATTTTTATTCCAAAACGATCAATGTTTCGACTCTCAGTCATTCTCCTTATGACGACTCCACGAGTCCTCTATATTAATGCTAGTTAATGAAAAATTTAAACTTTCCCGAGTGTGGAATAAAAAATGGCGTCAACAACGGGAAACTGGCTGTAAAATTTTTCGGAAATTAATCAGGAAAGATATCCGGCAAGATAGCTCAATAGAGCATTCGCCCGGGAAGCAGTAGACCCGGGTTCGAGTCTCGGTTCTCTCAGACTTTTTCAAGTCAGTTTCTAATTTGGGAAATATGGCTAGTCACGCGATTTTTCCCGCAACAACTTCCTAATCCATTGTCCTTAAAAATGATATCATTCAGCCAATTTTAAAATTTCTTTCCAGTTTCGACACGACATCTCAAAGTATTTTTCTCGCTAGGCTTACTTTCGGACCATGTTCCCACTGCCACACTCAAGGACTTACAGGGTACATATGTACCTGTAGATGTGTTCTCTTGGACGAATTCTAACCTTAGGTCTGTCCATACCTGCGACCATAGTAAAAATGAATACATAAAGCATGTTTTCAAACAGCAGATATTTAAAAACTCACGACGCCTGTGGCGTTTACGGCACTAATGCGACGGAAAAACAGTTTCCGACAACCACGGTTGATGCGTCGTAAAACGATGATTAATGGATAAAATAATATCCGGAACCTTATTTATTTTTTTCACTCCCCATCTCAAGGTATCGGGAGAGCTTTCTTAGAAAATTCTCCGCAGTAAAAAAAGGATTTTATGGCCAAAAAGGCCATAGCGAGATGGAGGGATGCGAAACATGGAGGGGTGTTATGGGAACGACGTGCGAGGGAGGATTTGAGAGGAAATGTTAGAGTTAGGCGAGATGTTACATGAAGGATAGAATGCCAGGAATAGGAAGAAGATAAGGGAGGTGTGGAAGAAAATGAATGTGAATAGATAAATTAATAATTCCAAGAGAAATTGGCAATGATAGGCAAGGGATATTGTTAACCTATCCGTGGAAGGTAAAGAAGCTAAGGGAAGAAACAATGAGGAAAGAGAGATACTGTAAGGTCTTGCAAGTCAAAATTAGAGTGGCCTGGTCTTGCCACCACCGTTGAAAAATCTTACACAGTATACACGGAACCTTAAGACAAATACAATATCCAATTTTATCATACAAAATTAACTTGTTGACAGATGGAATACTATTAAATTCTCTTTTGACGATGAGTAGAGAGAAATATATATCATTATTCTTTGCCACCATTTTTTTCATGGTACTGATAATATCAAAGCTGATTTGTTCGAATGATGCTAATTAATGGCATTCATTTTGGTCACTCATTATCTGATTCTATGATAAGTTATATTCATTGGGTCATTGTGTTGCACTTACGTGTGCTTGATCTACTTCCGTAACGACTTGCCAGCCATCTTGCCTTCATTTCCTCTCGTTGGCTTTTTTTCGATAAAGGAGGAGAAATGGAAGTCAAAAGGATAGAATAGAAGCTATTATTGGCTCTTGCAAATACATGCAAAAATTAGGAGAGAACTAAGAGAAATATTGACTTGCTTGCGAATCTGCCTTGTTGGTAATATATCGCCTTCGATGAATAGGAAAATATATCATTCATATCGTCATAAAATCGCGGGCTACGCAAAAAATCCTAATAAATGAATTGTCTTTGATGTCCAATTTGTCCAACATCCATTCTCCTTCTAATTCGAACGAATCTGCTCTTTTGCCTTCCGAAGTCAGTCTTTATAATCATCTTCCATAGGAATTATTAGCAGAGATTCGCAGAGCAATTAATTCGTAAATTGATCATACTCTGTCTTCTTGAAAGTTAATTACGTATAAATTAATTGGGCGGAGAATCGATGAATCTGCCAAAATACGCTTTTCGATGGAAATTTAGGTACTTACGGCCATCGCGAACAGGAAATGATAATATTAATCAACGTCGGATGGGCTGTTGGCAGAATTAGAGGAAGGAAATTAACGCGAAGATTCTCATACAAACTGCTCCCCATGTGGAAGAGATTCTAGGAAAATTCCAGAACGAGGATGTTTGTCGAATTGGCTTCACAATACAATCATAAATTTAGAAACATTGATGCGTTAACTGCCAAAAACCGACGATTCCTCTAGAATTTCCAGAATGTGTTCGTGTGTGATCATTAAATTCTTTGACCCCATATTTCCTTTCGAATGAATACGAACGTTCTGCGTATTAATTGAGAGAACAAAATTAGATCCCGAGACGATAATAATTTTCTTTCGTCATTCTTTTTATGGCTTCATTGTTCTCGCATGTATAGTGACTAGATTCATCGTTCCATTGCGGATTTTGGTCGTGATAATTCTTTACATATAAAGAACTTATTTCTAGGAATTATTCCCAGTGTATTACGTACCTTTCATTGAATTGTTTTAATTTTCATTTATTTTGTATTTATTTCAATTGCATATACAAGAATACCATTCACAAAGAGGTATGAAAGTAAACAAATCAATTATGTATAGTTCTCGCGATGGCCAAAAGATTACATCATCTTGTCCGGCTGTCTATATTTTAAGTTTAAAATCATGAACTTTATGAAAAGAAGATAGACATTACATATGCTAGATATCACAGAGGTAGTAGCTAAAAAAAATTAACCCCCTCCAATTCACAAATAAAGAAGAAAAAGAAGAAAACAAAAAAATATTTACAGAAGATCATTCTTAATAGTTAAATAAAATTAAGAATTTTAAAAAAAATGTTCTTTTACCCAGCTTTCAATTATAACCTTATCCTTTCCTGTTATATTACTTCTTTATTCCAGTGATTCCCTTATTTCTCTAGGACACATATTATAAATCTTAGTTACTAAATAGGAAAATTGCAACTGTGATCTACTTCAAAAAAAAAATGTTCTTTTACCCAGCTTTCACTTATAACCTTATCCTTTCTTGTTAGATTACTTCTTTATTCCAGTGATTCCCTTATTTATCTAGGACACAAATAAATCTTAGTTACTAAATAGGAAAATTGCAACTGTGTTCTACTTTTTTTGCAGTAAGGTATTGCTGCATTTTTAGAGATTTTCCCTCTAGTGTCATATGTGTAATGCTTTGTTTCCAGTAAAAGGTTTTTCCTTTTATAAATTGATAGTTAGAGAAATTCGAAGAATTCGTCGCGAGAAAATAGACGGTTTTCTTTCCTCGGTTGTAAATGTACCAGAGATTTACATGAGTTTCACGAGAACGAATTGAGTTTTTCTTGAATTCCTCGAGAGAACAGTGGCCTTTGTCATACGGCGTTTGTCGCACTCATTAATGCATAATTATGAAGAAGCACGTGGTAGTTTTTAAAGACACGAATGAGGCTGTAATTGTGTGCTTCGATGGTAACTTTCATATAAGAAAAAGATGATATACGATTAAAAAATTGCTTACATAACGCACGTGATAGAGTTAAATTTGTAATGAACCATATTAGTCAAATTGATCGATAATTCAAGAGGACTTCCTATAAAGTGCAGACTGTTTAATGATCTTGCTAGAAGTAGGTGCGACACCTATTGGTCATCTTTAAGTTTTCATTTAACTTCTTCACAATTTTACCTACAGATGTCACTAGTACTCGAGGGAAGGATGAAAGATATGTCATTGGTCTTTGCGGTGATATTTCGAGAGTGCAGGAATTCTAAGTGGTATGATTTACTCCGACGTTCCATGGGGAATTACCAAGAATCACTCACTACACTTGATGGCACCGGATGTATTTCCTGTTGCAGACACTGCACGGGGATTTCCCCGTTTCGCGGTGCTCGCCCACGATCGGTCGCGAATTGCTTTCTCCCTGTTTCCTCATACGAAGGAGTTGGTTTAAGAGACCCGGTATGAGATATAATGCAAAAGGAAGAGGAAACGTGAGAAACGTTGGCACAGCTGATTTTTCATCTGCATCGTGACTGCGTTTAAACGCTCATAGTTAATGGATATAAGGAGTGGATGTCAAAACTTTAATCATGATTGCAGGTATTAAAATTATAGGCAATAGATCTATATGATGATCTTGAGAGGATGAAGAGTTTTATTTAATCGTATTGTTATCATCCATTGTATTGTATTCATGTATGGAATACCAAAACCATCATCCTCCTATTCTGATAATTAGGGGTAAAGTTGCAATTAAAAGAAGAACTTTAGTGAGACCAGCTTTTAAGAAAAAAGGCATCTTAATTTGTAATTTTGCGCTACTATCATGAATCATGTTGTCTCATATTAGGTAAACTCTTAAGTTAAATTCAATCCTGCGGGATACCAAGTATTCAAAGAAAACAAAATACCATGCCATACCAAAAATAAGCCACTCATGATACCATGAAAAATTCTAATCAATTGCAATTGTTGAGTAAAACAGCGAATGAAGACGATCTACCAATAGCAAGGGAAGTAAACCAGCTTTTTGAAATAGCATTATAATGTGGAATTACGAAGCAAATTCAATCTACTTCCTTGGGTGTGAAAATCACGAGTAATATTCACCAATCATTTCTGAGGGTACCTTATTCATTGAAATAAAAAGTCGAAACGTCAATTTCGGCGATGATCTGATTTTAGATTAAGGAAATTAAGAACATTAATATCGACGGGATTCGGCCATTCTGGTAGAGGCGCTTATTATCCCTTCAGCGTGCAATCATACCACTTTCCATCTTTACGTGAGTGACAATTTGAGAGTAATGTCCCACCATTAAGTCTCAAAGGGTAACCACGGGGAGGAATAATTCGTTGCACGCACTTGCGAGTGTTCCAAATGCGTAAGAAATCTAGCATCCGATAGGCTTTCTCGTCCTAGATGCAAAAATAAACAACACTCCCCGTCCACCCGAAACGAGCATCCCCCGTGTTTCTTATCTCGGTGCCAAATCAAATAGGACGCTGAGTGTCAATATTTATCCATTAATCGATTCCCGCGATTCGAGCCCTTTCCGCCAAACGAGGACCTGTTAAAAAGAAGGGGGACCTGTTAAACGGGCAGCTAATGACGAACTTGTTTGTATCCGCAATGCACGTCCGGGAGGTACCATTCGTCTACGTCTGCTTTGGCGCTTTGGAAGGCTCTTGGAACGGGAGTGTTGGTGGGTGGGGAAGGGCACTTGGCAGTCGACAAAAGGAAAAAGAGGAGGGGACGAATCGGTGAAGGGTTTTAGAGGGAGTATTGCACGGGGGGGAACCCCTCGTTCGAAAGGTCGCAGCGTCTGCAGTCACGCGAAGCCTGTTGCCTCGTTGCCGCCCATTGGTGGGACGTCGGATTGCTTTCCGGTGGAAAGGAGTGGACAGCCGCGGAAATGTGGCAACCGGGAGGCCGTGTCGTGCGAGAGTGTCGTGGCGAGGTTGGGAATAAAATAACGGTGACGTTGGGACATTAATACAATCGTGCATTTCCATCGATCCCACCGCTCGATTATGTGAGCACGGCATACGCTCGTTAAAGAAACGGGAAGCGTTCGATACATCGATGACCTCGTTGTGAAACCGAGCGTCGAAATTAAAACTTCGAGATGGAGGGACGTGATTGGTCGGCGTTCCAGTCGAGCTGTCGAGCTCTTGAAAATTATCGAGATGTTTAGGAATCGCGATCGCTCGACGGGAATGGGAGATTCGGCGCTCTTTGGACATTGAGACGCCGCTGTCTTTGTTATTGGAGGGGCTAGACGAGCGGAAAGAGCGGCGCCTCAATAAAAAGAGGAAAATCTTTGATCTAGTCTAGTTTATAGTGGAACCATTACTATTATAATATTTGATATACCTATCCTTGCTGCGTATTTGTTATGGGAACAACCCTCGGAGTTCTTTTCCTTACATTCCTCATCTCTCATCGCTTATGGAAACCATGGGTAGAGCCGCGCCGTCCTATGGGTGCAAGGGGTGCATCGCACCCGGGCGGTGTTATCTTAAGGGCGGCAACGGAAGCGTAGACGACCATTATTATTATTATCATTATTATTACAACAGCATTATTAGTAGTTTTCTGTATGATATACGCGATTTATATAGGAAAGGTTATAATGCGAAATTAAAGATTAGCGAACATTTAGAGGAAAGAATTACGGACAACTCTTACGGATAAGACGAGGAAGAAACATTCGTGCAGTGGATTTAATCGAAGAATTTTAATCCATAGAAGAATTTTTGATACCAAGAATAAATCCTCTTCAGGGTTTTAAATATATATTTTCTAGAGATTTGATCGAAGTCTTTATTAATTTCCAAATAGCTCTTCGTGTTTTATCGACACTTCCGGAGACTGTTGCTGCTAAGATATTGATATCAAAAGTAAAGTGAATTATTAACACGTAATGACCATTCACAATGTCAGCATACAGAAATTGCATAATTAATTGTTACAGATGTTTGGTGACTAATGTATGCTGGGGAACGAAGTCATTAAACAATAGTTTTTCAAAGTCTTACAAAATAATTTTTACTTGCAAGTCTGGATACGTAAGGTTTTGGTATTTACTTTTAAGGGGCGGCAAATAATGTTCGCACCCGGGCGGCGGATGGGCTGGGAGCGGCCCTGACTAAGGGTTTAACTTTTATTCTTAGATTTTACTTTAAGTTATTCCCTCCTTTCATCTTCTCTTGATATTGACGTTGTTCTGTAACCAACTCGGTAAATATATTACCGGATACTAGCGTCTGAGTGACTGATTACTACATGCATGTAGAACTACGGAATGGAAAAATGGGATTTTTAGACCTTGTCTTGCTGCTCTTTTTAATTTAAAACAAGTGCAGTAAAGCCTTATTAAAATGCCTTTCGGGGAACAAACTGAGAGCCGTGCTTCAACTGGGGTAGCGTTTTACTAGATATATGACAATTTTTTAATTATTGCGCGTTGGAAAACAACGCGGAAGGGGTTTTTGCTCTTTTAGTTCTCTACACTGACGTACACCGGAAAGCTGCTGCCAACCAACCAATGGGTTGAGGATTAAAGAAGAAGAAGGTTTAAAAGAATAGCAAATAAATTAAAAACCCTGTCTAATTTGGCAAATTAAGAAAAAAAAAAGTCGTTTACGGAATCAACTGAAGAAGTGTTTAAAGTACTCGTTTCTTTTTTCTACTGTTCTGAGAAAACGTAGCGGGTCCAGTGACTATATTCGACAGTATTTTGTTCTCACTGAGAACATTTATCTATGTCCTTGTAAGTACCCTGCAAGCCGCCTTTCGGCGTGTGGCAAGGGGTGCATGCACCATGACTCTATTTCCCTAATCGTTTACTTTCGCGTATCGCTCGCGGAAAAAATGAGTTCTTGAATCGATTGATTCATCTATTTCCCTGATCTTTCTCGCAGCATCGGGACGGCCTATGCTACATGGTGGACGCATTATATCGGCTGCATCATCTCTGAACGTGCTTTCTCTAAATTTATCCAGTAAATTAATCTTTGTTGAATTCTTCTAACTTCCAAAGATTCCCATTTTGCGTCCTGAAGTATCTGGGTGACGCTCTCTGATTTATCGTGGCAATTCTTCACAAAACGTATCGCTTTTCGCTGCATTTTTTCTAATTCTCGAATACAACACTTATCGGCAGGGTCGCATACACTACACGCATAACACCGCTCGCTGACTATCTACAGTATGCTGTAGAAGAAACGAGACAAGCCAAACCTATTTCGCTATTGCTGTTAATTCCCAACTGTCGCCGTTGAGGATCGATAAATGTCAGCATATCTTGTTAGTAGTATTACAATTAAAAATCTTGGTGTTTCCGAGATTGAATTCCTTCGATAAACATCACGTCGCCGGCAAACTCCAAAGAAAATAGCGCTCCCTCATAAAAATGAACTTCAATGGCACGAGTCGAGAGAAAATGTACAGGAGTACGATCACGGGAGCGTAAAAACTCGTTAATTCTCGAGAGAATAAAAAGGAGTTCCATAATTACTATCCGTGTAAATTCTGGGAGAAGGGCGCTTGCTCCGGGTTTCGCGGAGTCATTGTTTACTAGTCCGCAGCCGCGGGTTTACGGTTTCTCCCCGCCCTCGCTCATCTCGCGGACTGCGAGATTTCAAGGAGGAGCCTCTCTTGTTTCGTCCTATATTTTTCTGCTCAGATTTTATTCACAGCGAGAGAGCGAGCGGGATTTTGAGTTCCGTGTGTGCGTTTCCCGATTCGGTCCGTCGGAAAATGTCACAGCGAAACGCATCCGCAGGATCCATCTATCTCTCCTGCGGATGAACGTCTCTTTTAAAGTTAGTTTAGTTTACCTTCAGGTCATTTTCTACGCGTACGATTCGATTTTTGCATGCGACGGCTTGACTGTGAAAGCATGCCTTGAAAGCATGAAGATAGAGAATTGATGCAATGCGAGTATGGTTTTGCAGATGATTATTTAAAGTAATGGTGATGATGGGATGTATATCGAGAGAATTCAGAGGGCCTTGAAAGGGTGGAAGGCAAGAGGAACACGCATAGAAGGATTTGGTAACATAAAAGCTTAGCAAAAATAGTACGAAGAGATGAAGAAAAAGGTAAAAGAACAGGAGAATCCACGAGAAGTTATCTTTTGATACAAGTACTATGATGTTAATGACAACAGTTTGACTTTTAAGTACTACGTAATTGTTCGTTTACGGTCGTCCTACTAGGGAAGTTTCAGTCGGTCTAACGACATTGATTTTCTGCGGTGGGTATTATTAAAGGACTGCCAGTGATAATTACAGCCCGAAATTTCTAACCTTTTATCTTTTTCAGTTTAGCCAAGATTAAGGAGGATTCTGAATGTCAGAATACATGGAACCGTTAGAACAGTCGTTAAAATCCCCTTAAGAATCTTGAAACTCCAATTCCGACTGTAGTTTCTAGATATACCTAGCCTTGCTCATCTTCATACACATTGTTGGAGGTCTTTTATCCGTAACCATAGATTTCGGTGTTGTGATGTATATATTTCTTGGGTTCCTAAGACATTTCCTTGTCTAATAACGCTCAGGGTATTCAATTGCAGCCCAATTCCAAATATCGATTATATAAAAATGCATTGATTTCCTGCTGAATATTTTATGCTCGATATTGCGACACGAAAGAAACAGAATAATTGATGATTTATCTCAACTGAGTGGCTTTGATTTCAAGCTCTGATTTTTTTCTATCAATACAAGGAATTTATAAAGTTATATACGAATGGAAATGGAATTTGGAAAATTTCATTAACTTTTTCTTTGAAAGTTTGAAGAAAATTTGAAGCCTCTATGTCTACCCTACTATTCCATAACCATGAGATATACCAATAATGAAATAAAATATACAAGGAAAAGGGTTTTGGTAACTTGTCACGATAAGGCGTGCACCTAGGAAAATTCCCAAGGAGAAACGGACATGAAAAAAGTCTGACGGAAGTAAAATATTCCGAGGAACTTACATATCCAATTCGCATTCAAGGTTACGGTTTTCATGAATGCACATGGCTTATAATTTCTTCGATGTTCATATCCTTAGCTTCGTCATTCGTTCATTCTTCAAATTAAATGTTAAGGACAGGGACATTACAACAGTATCTTGAAGGCATCCTTTGACTGCAGGCTAACCGCAGAAGTATTTAAACGGGTAATTAAGTATTTTAGAGGAAATGTATTTCGCTAGAATATCATTAAAGAACATAGTCAGTATTTTATTTGAGCTGTATTTCTTTTAGTGTACGAACATGAGCGATATCGTACCATGGAACGTGATGAATGTCAAAGTTTACTAAGTTACCTTATCGTTCGTATTTCACAAACTACTCATTTCATTCTGTTGATATGGCGTGAGATTATAACTTTTATGGTTATATGCAGAGCTTTTTTACATCATCATTTCTTTATGGTTATTTTATGATTTTTATGGTTATTCTCATTATCTGATGCACACAATACAGAGGCTTCCGCCTCTATCGAATGCAAAGAATATATTTCATCAAGAATGACGAATCGCAATGGGAAAAAAAATATTAGAAGCACAATAGTCCACTACAATAAACTATTCCTATCATAATACAATCAAGGATTCGTTCTTTTTAACTAAAGAACTATTTATCAGCTTGTTTTGTCCAGTTCATTTCTCCGTGCCCTATCCTGCAAAAAATGCCGCGTAGTGTTTAAAATAGCGACTTTTCATGGAAGTAATGCAGGAAACTCTCCGCTTTCTTTTATTCTACAAATTTTAAATGGAAATAATAGTTTGAACGACTTTTGTTCTTCATGCGTTTCGAATCTTCAAGCTGTGCTTGAATACCGGAAATTGTACTTTTATAAATGGCCACGAGATTTTCCATGTATTTAAAAGAGTTAGTCATGTGGGACAGTAAAGATGCCATCACAGCGTAATGATAATTAAAATCAACAGAGTGAGGAGAAACTGGTACAAGCAGGAAAATTTATATAGAGCTCAGCTTTATTTGAAAACTGCAATAAATTTTCCGAACTGATTGATCTGCCAATTAATCTGTCCTCTTTTTAATGCGTTCTCGGAATGGAGGTTAATGATATAATTATCATGAGGTTAATTGGTTTATGTGAAATTAAATAATGGAATGGTTCATCTTTGTATATTTGAATAAAATCAAAGAATTTATCCTTTAATTTACTAAATGATGTCATTAATATTGTAATTAATTAATTATAGAAACTTATCATTAAAAGGACGGAGGAGGATAGCTATCAGGCATAAATAATTTTATTTAGACCACAATCGTCTGCTGTGTTAACAAATGTGGCAATTTCAGGTTGGGAATCATGGAAGCGGGGTCTTTTATTAAAATTAAGTGCTGCCCTTGCCCTGATAAATAAAGAACTGTTGGATGGTAGGTTGAACTCTTACGCAATAGATAATCGTCGCTTTAAAGTCTCAAAAGTTTGCTTTAATGTTGTTACAGGAAGGTGCAGTTAAATGTAAACAATGACAACATTTTTGATAATATCTACTCACTATTGCCAGTATCATCTACATCTACATAAGTACCCTGCAAGCCGCCTTCCGGTGTGTGGCAGGGGGCGTCATCAATTACTTTCAGAGAAATGTTGAACCACCCATACGTTACGATTGAAAATTTAACATGAATACTGCAGTGGCTTTAATATTATTCAACAGATACAGCGGGCTTAAGATTCCAGCAGTGAATTGCGAAGCATTCAAGGAGGGTGAAGGTGACTTGGGAGGATAAGGCGTGCACCTAGGAACATTCCCAAGGAGAAACGGACATGAAAAAAGACTGACGGAACCGGGACTTGAACCCGGATCTCCCAATAGCCGGTCGGTTGCTCTATCGATTGAGCTATTCCACCGGAACTGGTGTTCTGGATAGAGCAACCGACCGGAAATTGGGAGACCCGTGTTCGAGTCCCGGTTCCGTCAGACTTTTTTCATACCCGTTTCTCCTTGGGAATTGCGAAGCATTGTTACCTATTGTTACAGCAACGTTTCTCGCTCATTAAATTTTTGTATCTCTTATACCATCCATTCTTCTACATGTGTATTATTATTATTATACTTTTATTAAATTGAAAGAATATCTCATACTTAAAGCGCAGAGGCTTTGTTTACTCTTAGTAAAGTTTCTTCTTCTTCTGGTTATAATTCCCTCAGTCTTCCATTTCTTTCCATCTTCTCCAATCCTCTTTTATTCTAAATAACTTCCACATCCCACATTCTTATCTTTTTTATATATTGCAATCTGGGTCTTCCCCTACGATTCTTGCCTATTACCATTCTTTAAATTATCATCTCACTAATCCCTCATGCCACATTTTATGTCCAATCCACGTATCCCGCCTTCTTTCTGTGGTGTTCCACAGAGACCGCTTTTCATTTACTTTCCTCAGAACCTCCTGATTTGTCAATCGTTGCGTGCAACTGATCTCTGACATCCTTCTGTAAAACCACATCTCAAATCAATAAAACACAAATGGAGAGAATGAATTAATTTATACTGAACCACACAAAAAAATTACAAAATACGACCGGTTTCGATGCATAGCATCATCATCAGGTGACAGTTTCACAAGACTTTCGGTTTATATACACAATTGGGGGGTAAAAAGGGAAGGTGGGATGAATAGCCTTCATATTCTCCAATTATCCAAGCGGTTACCACTCCCCTCCCTCCATAATATTCCTACCCCTTTCCCCCTCCCCTCCCTCTTCCTAACGCCCATTTGCCTCTCTAACACCCCCACTCTCCCTCGTCCTATCCGAGCTTAGGATGTTGCACTTCTCTCCCCCCTTCCCTTTTTCCCCCCCAATTGTGTAAATGAACCGAAAGTTTTGTGAAATTGTCACCTGATGATAATGCCATACATCAAAACCGGTCGTGTTTTGTATTTTTTTTTGTGTGGTTCAGTATAAATTAATTTATTCTCTCCATTAGTGTTTTATTGATTATGGAGTACCACCAAGTTAAGGCCGAAACTATATCCACATCTTAAATGCCTCCTGCCGCTTCCTCTCTCTTATTCCTACAGTTCATACCTCACTCCCATACAACAATTAACTCCACACATAGGTCTTAACTAACCTTTTCAATGTTATATAGATGGATTAAGAAGTGAATAGCCCGTTTTTGTTTTAAAATGCAATCTTTCCTTTGTAAATCCTATTCGATATATCTTTTCCACTTGTTCCATCATGAGTTATTTTGCTTCCTAGGTAGCAGAACTAGTCCACTTTTTCCAATAACTCTCCATCCAGTAACCGTAGAGTTTAAAGTATAACATTTACACCTCATAACTCATACTTTATATTTCAACTCTGTTTCTATTCTTCTCGTTAACCGCTGTAATATATTTTGTTGAGCTATTCATTTGTAACGGGATAAATGATTGCGGGACCATTATGTCTTAGTCTCGCCCAAAATAAAGACGTATGCATGTACGCACATGCTTTCAACGTTGCTGCAAGAGCTACTAATAACTTTCACTCAAGTAGTATGACTCAGCATACACTTTCGTGTTAAAGAAGATTTTTAGAACAAATTCTTGACTTTTTGTTATGGTGAAATACCTGAAAAATGCCAACCAGTGAGAAAGTTGGGCTGCCTTCTTGTCTCCTTCCATTTACCGTATTTCAGAGGTGAATTATTTTCACTTCCTACGGCAAAGTTCTGTTTGAAACTTCCTCCTTGACGCCGCTGTTCCTGTTTCTCGTCTCCTCTCCCTTGTTTCTTCTCTAGGGACCACCGCGATTGTCTCTCCTCCCTCTCATTTTGTTTACGATTCGAATATATGTCCACCCTCAACTCCCTTCCCCTCACTCGCTATTCTATTCTTACGCTCTCCAACCTGTTACTCAAAACTTCTCACCTCCTTCTAACCCATTAGCCTAACTACTCTGGATATATATTTAGACGCAGCGGATCGAAGATTGATAAGCTTGTAAGTAAAATAAGGCCCAGTTTTCCATCGGGGCATGTTGCCTTTTCTCCCGTTAAGGAAACAATTTTGGGAATATTTCTTCAGTAATTTTGAAGCGTGGTTTATCAATCCGAGGAAAATTATTGATCGGAAATTTTGGAGAAATAATGGACTATATGGATATGGATAATACGTTGGAGTTAGAAACCACGAACCTGCTGTTATATTCTCTAAGTTGCATCTTTTATCAGAGCGTTATTAAAATATTCAATTTAGGAATTGAATTGAAATATGAACCCGTGTAGTGTATGCGCTAACCTTTTTGTGATATTCCATTCAAATCTATAAATTTTGTAGTATTTTGAATCTTCTAATTTCAGTATTACAGCGTGCAAAAATTTAGAGAAACATTATTTTTTTTCTTTCGCTAGAAAATTAGATTTTCTGGTGGAAGTAGAGGAACAAAAATCCTCAGAAATGTGTCAGATGTAGGGAGTCTGCTGTTTATTTAGGCTCCCTATTGAAACATTTTCACCGTCTTCTAAAGAAAAAATTACTATAATTATTTCGTTTCCCAACTCCCTGGTGATGTCAAGCTATGATAGAGCAGAAAATAATATCTTTTAGTTCACTTAGCGAATAAATACGTTATCTCTCACGGGATTCCGATTATAAACTATTTTAATCTTGGGATTGCGCAAATCAAATGCGACCTGAAAGTTCCTTATACGGGAGATGTATGTGTCCTGCCAATCAGAAAGGTTCGAATCCTCTTTTCTTTAGATGTGTTGAGAGATTTTGGATCCTCATCAAATTAACAGAACCTAGGAATATATAATTTAAGCGATCTATGAGTTATTATACTTTTATTATAACATTTGTTATTATAACAGTGGTACAAAAAACTTTCTCTAATGCGTCCGATACTTTTCCACATTTTTTCGGACTTGAGTGATTTTAATTCTCGCAATTAATCTGCAGATCTCCGTAAACTACTTTTTCACCAGTGAATCAGATTCTGAACTTTTGTCATTATTATTTTAATTGCTATTGATGTATATAATTATATGCCTGTATTAACTATAATTAGATTTAATTATGAGTGACACTTTATAAATACAGAGAAGTGGATGAAATGATTTAGTAATCGAAAATTTCGCAAGATCCTTCCATCTTCAGCTCTATTGCTCGGAATACATTCAATAGGTTCTTGACCACGCCGTTCTTATTTATCTTCCGGGAGACTTATCGCGTTACCGTTCCTTCCAACTTTTCTCTCCCACTTCTAACACCGATTTGTCCAAATAACCACACCGACTCTTTTTTACACCCGTCCTTATCGGAGCAGCAACGCCAGGCCCAATAACCCAACCACCTAATATCCTGCGTGTTTCTCCCGCGACCCTCGTCACTTTCTCAAGAGGAGGTCCCCGCCTCGAGCGAAGCGATCCAAGGCGAGAGCGAATTCGAATAAAAAGGATAGAGATAGTGGGCGAGAGCAGGTAGCCAGATTGATTTATTATTTACGGGCGGACGCCACAGTTCCAGGAACTCCTCTGGCTCCGCGGGATCGCCCCCGACGATAAAAAGGGAAAAAAAGGCGTTCCGGGAGAGGGATTCGAACGAGAGACCTACCTCTCTAGTGGAACCCAGAAGCTTGTTTTGAGGGTGAAGGGAGAAAAAACAGGGGAGAAGCACTCGAGAAGGGGAGAGAACGTGGAGGGGCAGAGAGAGAGGTGTAGAAGAGGAGTGGGTCGTTAGTGTGTCCCGATGGAGGTCTGGAGTGGGATGTGGAACGAACGCAAATAGGTCCACCTGGGCAACATGCTATTTCTGTTTCCTGCCTCAATGCCTGCCCGTCTTCCACCCTATCCTTCCCTCTTGGCCCCCCAACCATGCTTCGATCCCTTTTGCCATTTGCCTCTTTTTTCCTCTTTCCCGTGGCTTTCTATCGCACTCACCTCATCCATCTCCCCATTTCTCTCTCCGTTTCGTCACCAGAAGGAATTCCTTTTCGTTTCGATCCATCTTTCTGTTCCCATCCGCCGCTTTGTTATGGTTTGTCCGCAGGCATGACCGCTAAAATTTTATCGTTTCGTTCGAATTTCCCGGCGTCTGCGTATCGCTTTCGAATTTCTTATATATACGAGATTATTATTTTTATGTGAGAAATTTTTCTCTTGGGGGCGTTTGATTTCAAGATATACCTAGGCCATTATATTTAACTTCATTATTTTATTATCTGCTATAATCTAAAGCTTGCGTGATTCATCAATGTAAATGTTTCACTTTTGATCTTGCGCTCACGAATTAACCTGCAATCACAAATGGCCTTGATGGAAAAAAAATTGTAGAAGACTAGCAATTCTGACAAAGTAACATGTACATGATATTTTATAGTAATGTGTTTTAGCGTCTCACGAATACAGAAATTGTTGGTTTTTATGACTTATGTTAGATAAAATGTCTACACTTACGATGTCCGAAAAGTTGAATCTCTAGTACCACATTTTTTAAGTACTTGAATGAAGAGAATCTATAAATAGAAGGAACACGGTTGTGATAAAACATTAGAATTTTGAGAAAAATCTCCTAATGGCCGTAGTTTGCAAGCAATCTAACCGTTAGGAAATTCCAACAAGCAGGGGTTAGGGCTATCCCTGGTTGTGATTTGCAAGTATTGTTCTCAATACGTATTTCGGACTATGTTTCCATTTTCGGGAAAGAAGATTACTGAATATTAGTAATATTATTAGTCAGTAATAGTAATTTCCTAACGGTTAGTTTACTTGCATAATACGGCTTTGGAGCTATTCTCAAAATTCTAATGTTGAATAAATTGCATACATATTATATAAACTGAATCGCAATGCTGTCATTAGCAATGAATTTGAATTAATGAATTAACTACAGTTTTTGAAATATAATTGAAATTAATATAATTGATGTTAATATATTGAATAAGTCTTTGAAATTTTAATGAATGAATTAAGTGTTTTTTCAGTATAGTATCAAACGCACATTCCAAATATAAAAATAAGGACATAGAGGCTGAGTTGGTTGATTATAATGACGTGAAAGCTAGAATAGTTGATGAATGAAAACATTTGAGTATACAACTTTTACTGGTCATAATTATCATAATAATCAAAATAAAAATAAAATATAGTGGCAAATAATTCCATCTAATTGTAGTCATTTTTAAGCCGAGGAATATTTGGAAGTGTTGGGCTTATGCAGGTAACTGTGAGAAATGGAGAGGAAAGTTGTAATGGTGTGTGGAAGAAGGAAACAATTACATTCAATTACAATGTGATATAAATAAAACGAACGTAAATAACAAATGAAAACATTGATAACCAATGCCGTTCCAAATGCCTCACGGAAAATGAAATAAAAGCATAAAATTAGATACCTACAAATTATTATGGAAGTTATGCAGGTAAGTTAAGGTCACGGCCAAAAAAAAAGTCTGATTTCAAATGTAAATTTCATGAAATAGAGTGGGAGGAAAGATTAGAGAGGACATCTCATTTCCAGACATATTTCATGACGTACAAAAAAATACTTGAAATTTGAAAAGCCATCGTACAAGGATGTCATCCGTAATGAAAACGATTTAGAGCCGGAAAGATTAGAGAGCTCACGCCTCGCGATGTGACATCCTTTTCAAGCTTATATTTTTAGGGTAAATTCAGGTAGAGTGGGATTATAACTTTGGACTCCAATGACTGGAGAATCCTCATAATACAAATTGAAGTTAGATCCCTGCAAAGGTAAGACTGCGAAAGACTCTTGGGAAGGATCAAAATGGCCATTTTGGGCAGAGATTCGTCACCGGACAACGACCTTGTTTTTATGGCTTCTCTTTTATCTCTTGTAATCAGAATTAAAAGAACATAGAGGTGATTTTTAATGCATCAGGATCCTGCGTTGCGGAAATTTTTACAATATTTTAAGCTCCGATTCTATATGGGTCACTCTGAAATACGTACAATTGTCATTGTTCAACTCTTGAAAAGTTCTACTTTAATTCGGATTCAGAAGTATTTTTTAGCTGATTTACATTTACAAGTACTTAAATAATATGTACATGTTTTTTAAAAATGGTCGTAGTTCTCTTTTATATAATACACTGGTGAAATCCAGTGATTTGTATACATAGTTTAATTACATATCTATTCACCTAACAAAATATTCTGCTCGGTCTTCATATTTTCAGCAATAAGAAATTATATAAACAAAGACTACTTTTAAGAAATCTCAATTACGAATAACTACTTTTCTTATTTCGAAAATATTTTCGTAATGACCTGGTGACGATTACGCTTTAATTATAGGAAGCGTGGAAGTTGTTTTTCGGTCACTATTGCGTCTGATTAAATTATATTTAAACAAGGGAGGAAAACCAATGCAATATCAGCATATGTAAGGAATACGAAGCAAACGAAATCAGGGAAAGTTGTGATAAATCCCGGGTTCGATTCCCGGTGGGGGCTCACGTGCGAAATGA
This sequence comes from Ladona fulva, assembly GCA_000376725.2. Taxonomy (NCBI): domain Eukaryota; kingdom Metazoa; phylum Arthropoda; class Insecta; order Odonata; family Libellulidae; genus Ladona; species Ladona fulva. Next base: position 454,541 of record KZ308566.1, on the reverse strand, counting down.
CCTTAGCTGTCGAAGCACTTTTAACAATGCTACTACTAGTTGTGATAAAGAAACGAAAGAAGTTTTAAATCAGCGCGATCTCACTTTCTACTAATATACATTCATCAAATACAGCAAGGCCCGTTATTATAATGTATACTTAAAATGGACTTTAACTTAAGTTCACTTAAAGGCCTGGTATTATAATGTTTTGTTAGGGTTAAATTGAGTATTATAGTAAATCTCCTATAAATATGATAAATTATCATAGAGAAGCACAATAATCTTCACTTTAACTCTAAACTAAATTAAAGAAAACAATGTAATGCTAGGTTCTAAAGTGAACTTTAGTTAAAGCCCATTTTAAGTATACATTATCATAACGGGCCTTGCTGTATTTTATGAATGTGTATTAGTAAACCCTTTTTAACGTTTTCCAGTAATACATGTTTTCATGGTGAAACAAAGTTCTTCAAATGTGAATATATTCCTTAGAAAGTTTCTAAATAAGTTACGAAATCAACCGAATGCATGACAGTTTCTTCAGTAGCAGGAAAATTTCTCGATACATCTTGGCAGGTCCTCTATTTTCGGAACATATTTTCGCATCTTTTTGGGAGAAACATCTCAGCTCATCTGAATGAAAGATGGGCGAGAGGAGGGAATCAGAGATAATCTCCGCGCACCTTTCCTTCACACCGACTTCGGCCAACTTCGGTCCTCCACCTCTCCCAGCTTTCTCAAGTCACCCTCATTCCGCCAGCGCACTACTCGTCAATCCAATCCCCTGAAGATTTTTTCCCTTTCCCAATCTCTTTCCATCGAATCGCGAGGCTTTCAATGGCCGCATAATCCCTCAGGCATTCCTTTAACTTTCCTTCCCCGAAGTGAATCCTCCTTTATTCTCCAACCTGACATTTTTCTCTCTTGGGGAACGGATTCTCCGATTCATCTCTTTTCCTTCGATTCTTTTCTATACTTCCCCCTTTTATTCTCTTTGCTTCTAAGAGTCCTTAATCACACGAAGAAAAATTACGAAGAAATTCGTATATGAAGGAATGTTCTTCTTTTCTTTCCAACTTAGCTACATTCTTTCTCGCTTTTGTTTGTTATTTCGAGTGGAACCAACAGAACTTCGGTACGAGTGTGTCGTAATTGGCTCACTGGTCATCTGCGATCTACTAAAGTACGTAAAAATGGGACGAAACAAAACTGATACTTTGTCTGCATGAATTAGGGAAAGGTGAAATACTTTGCACAGGAAAGCCGTGAAGCTAAATCCCAAAGGAATAACAGGTGTGGAAAAAACTTCGACAGGACCGGGACTCGAACCCAGGTCTCCCACTTACCAGGCAGGTATTCTAACCATTGAAATAAAACTAACTAAAATACGTTGAGAATGTACTCACAGTAGCATTCTCATAAAAGTTTGGAATACACACGATATTCCTCATCCTATTCAAATGCTGAAAAATGCTAAAAATTTCTAAACGAAGCTAAATAGTTTGAAAAGTTTCATTGTATTTATTATAGTAATTATAAATTCATGTATATGATTCTATATATTTAGTATATTTTCTATTTTGATGTAAGAAATATTATGTATGACTTATTTACATTTCAGTGCATCAGTGTTCTATACAGGTGTTGCTATGACCCTATAATTATTTAATTATTGTTAAGATCTGTCCTGTCCACGGGAGGTTTTTCTCCCGTCTTTGGGCGAATGCCGGACAGATTTAAGTATCTTATTTTTACTTCCCCTTGACTGTTTCCACCTAATCCACCGACCATATTGCAACGTTTTACCATTAAATAAATATGGTAATTTATTGGTTAGAATGCCTATACTTGATTCACCATCATGAAGACACCATTTAAAATGCATTGGCCCATGTATTTTAAACGGGAGATGTTCGGGTTTAAATGGTGTCTTCATGATGGTGAATCAAGTATACCTGGAAAGTGGAAAACATGGTTCCGAGTCCCAGTCATACCGCTATTTTAAATACCTGTTGTTCTTTTGCTTGCATATTTTTACTTTTATATATTAACACATTTTATACACAGATCTATATTCATGAACAATAAAAATGTAGCTTTCGACATTTTTATTATTTTTTAATTATATGTTGTGAATTATTAAGGTTGAGATGTTATTGACTTGTTAAGTGTTGTGTTGGACTGTAAATGGTAAAGTAAGTAGTTTTGTTGAGTTAGTGATAGAATCTTTTCAATTTCACAAGTGTTGGTATTGATACGAAAAGTATTGTTGGAAACAGTATTCACACATCTTGCCTCAAATGTATCCATAAATATTTCAAAAGTTCCATTTTCCCTTTTGTCTTTAAAGCTATGTGCTTTCCTCTCCACGGGGTCTCAATTCCCACATTGGACCGATTTTTTCTCGGTAATCCCTTCCCTTTACTGCCGCTTACACTCTTCAAACACTATTAAAAATATGATGAATACAATTCTTTCGGAAGAATATGAGCTCGCTTCCCCATAGAGTTCTCCTAAAAACGAGTTTTGATGCCTTCTTTACTCATGCCACCTGTGTATTCCTTTCATTCACGCCTTCTACTGCAGCTGGATATAAACCACGAGTTGCTTCTCTCTTTACGTCTTGTTTCATCTCAATTATGCGTGGGTCTCCTCCTTTCATTTTGAAATCCACTCTTTCCATCGATTTTCTACGAACTCCTTCACACTATGACCATATGCAGACGGTCGTCTAAATTTTCTCTCATTCATTTGGTGTTTTTGTACGATACATTTATTGAATGTGTTCCTGTATTTTCTTAAACGTTTTATGCGATCAAGATATACCTTTTAGGCATTTTCTCGCTGTATTAAGCGTAAGAACTTCTTTTCATCGTCGTTCGTAATTTAATCTTAAGAGTTTTATCAGCTGGATTGTTCTCGAAATATTTTTTTTATTCGTCATTATATTAGTGTTATTTTTCGAAATTTTCCTACGCAATTATTTCTGTTGATCAAAGGTCAGGAATAGAGGTAAAAATGTTATAAAATTAAGTAAAATTGTTTTCAAGTCCGTTTAATTGTCAGAATTGAAATGAGGAGAACTTAGCATCTTTTCCTTTTTTTGTACATTCAATGTTCTAATGAATAAATAGGTGTAAAAATAGCGACGTAAATGGGACTCGAACACAAGTCTCTCACTTTCCGGCGGCTATTTTTCACACCTGTTATTTCTTGAGTTTCAGCCACATACCCTTCCGTGCCATGTTATTCACCTTTCTCTAATCGTTCAATGTTCCATTTATATCGAAAATTAAGTGAACATTCGGAGGGCGAATAAGAATACATTTCCACGCATTCGAATCCCCAAAAATCTGAAAGTTTCATTTTGACCATACTCTATGTCACTCACTCTCTTGATAATATTTCATCTAAGGTGTTGAAACCCCATTCATGAGACCAAGTTTCATCACATCTGAGTTCTCAATATTCGAGGGCGCAAGATTACATCACTCGGCGTCTCGTCCCATTTCTGCGACCCCCTTCACATCCGGATGTATCATTTCCTTCGTTTCTGATTCATCTAATAAATGGAATCTTTCCCATACTGTAGATTTTCCATCCTTCACTTCTCTTTCCATCACTTCCGCGCCGTTATAAATGCGTTGGCTTGGCCTCACTTACTTAGTGTATGAGATCCTGCCGAAAAGTGCTCCAGTGGAGATTTAGAAAAAGTACAGCGGAAGCCGATTCGTTTTACAAAAAAAATGTTTCGACAAAAAGCCAAAGGTATTCAAATGCTTCAGGACGCAGGAAAGGGATCTCTAGGAGCTAGAAGATTTAGAGAAAGTTTTAATTTACTTCCGAGAATTTACATTCTTAGAACATATCGCTGATATTATGCGTCTTCCCTGTTACGCAGGCCCCTCTGATTCCGCGAGGAAGAACAAGGAAGGAAGTTCTAAAATTAGTCGTTTAAAAAATGTCTTTTTTTTCAGCGAACGATACGCGAAAGTAGTAATTTAAGGGAGTAGAGTCATGGTCATGCACCCAAGCCGAAAGGCGGCTTGTAGGCCACATATGTAGATGTAGATAAAGACCGGAGACCTGGGTACGATTTCCAGTCATGTTGATGTTTTTCGTTCCTGTTTCTCCTTGAATTAAATTCAGAGTCGTTCGGCGCTATTTAAAGGTAGCTTGCAGGGCACGTAGTAGATGTAGTAAACCATCGATTTTCTGACTTCTAAATATTTTGCCATTCATTTCCTCCACTGATTCATTTCAACCCCTTTTTTGACCTCCTAAAGTTTCATTCGACCCGCAATAAGCCCTGCTCTATCCTATCGTCCCTTCTCCGCGCATTCCATACCCTCGCTCGACCCCTCTCTTTCATTGACCTCAAGAGCCTTGCCCTTCCATCCCCCAGATCATTCGTCCCGCTGAGGTCACGGCTCCGGAATCCTTTGAATTGTGAGACGGAAGGAGAGGTGCAAGAGAGAGACATCGGGACAGGGGACGAAGGAATGCGAAAGATATCGGACCGAGGAGAGATGAAAATGAGAGGAAGGCGCGTGAAGTGGGGAGGGATGCGTGGACGGATCGATAGTTATAGACGCTCCTGAGGCCGAGGGGGGCTGAGTAATCCGCGCCGCCCGAGATTACGCCGACTTGTATTACTCTTGAATGTCCGAAGTTTATGGGAGGCTTCCGGTGACCCACTGTCTCCCGCGTCATATTTTATTCGCGGAATTCATTTGTTCTCACGTTGGTCTTCCTCCTGCGAAAATTTATTCAAGACTCAAACTTGATTTATTTGCTCGGCCAGAGAAGATTTCCAAAATTTTGTAACTTCGTTCGTGTTAAAAACTTGTGAAATCGATTGAATTAATTCAGCTTGTAAATGAAAAAGAGCGGAGAGATCCTTAGAGAACAAAGATTTATTTATTTAATATACAATTCCACAAGGGTTACATGTAAGATGAGACTTCATGGTCCCAGTCTCGCCCGAATTAAGTTTTATTATATTTTTATCATAATTTCACCTCAGATAGACGCTGGGTCAAGTGGCGACGTTTAATCATACAAGATTCAAAAACTCAAAGAATATTAAAAAGTTCTTATAAACAACTTGCAGTTGTACATAGGATAAAGGCAGGCACTGAATTACAAACAAAAGTCCAACTTATAGTTATAATTTAATATATATAATTAATTTGCTTAAGGTGAAACCCGTATTAGGCGAACCCTCTCTTAATTCGGCCGATCCGACGATGAACGTAAAATAGAGAAATAGATGCGAGGACAAGACGTTTTAGGAGCTCTTCCTTTCCGCGAATGATACGCGACACAAATAAGCTAAAGAGAAAACTCGAACGCTTAATATTTACACCCTCTACCACACGCCGAAAGTTGGCTTGCAGGGTATTCATTTGAAGGTAGATAATGAGTTTTCAGCAGTAACCAAACGTTGAATTAAGACATTGTTTTCATCCGAAAAATGAAAAACGCTTAATAGATTATTTGTACGATAGTGACTGGGTTCAAACCCACTAAATCCACCAAAGAATTTATTTTTATATTAGTAAACAAGCTCTAAATAAATTTTATCGTAATCTCGATATCCCGTTTCGGTAGCGTACATCAATAGAATTTATCTTACGATTTTGTTGGAGACATATTTAAACTTACCCATATTTGATACTTGAGACTTCAGTTAATGATACAATTGACGTTTTCAAGTACATTCTTCCTTGGCATTTTTCCTGGGTGCGCACCATCTTGCGCTATACCACCCTTACCCGTCTTTCTTGTGTATTAACTTGAAGGGGGTTTCCTTTCCACCGGTGGCCGGTGCTTCCATGAAGCCATGACAGCGAACGGTGCCACCATGTGGACGAACTCGTAACGTCCTTGCCCACAAAGTCTCCCGAATGGCTTGGAAAAATGTTCTGCTGGGATAGCTTAACGCATGATACAATTTTTATCTTTGGAAACAAGAGCTGTCATCACTCGAAATCAATGCCACATGCCAAAAAGCGGCTTGCAGGGTACTACTGTAGGTGAATAGAATATTTATATGTAAAAAAAGAAATTAATTTGGTGTAATTTATTCCTCGAATATACAGATATTTTTCTTAGAAAAACAATTTTTAATTAAATAATATATGTATTATATGTATAGATATCCTGTTTATTGTATTAACGGAGACAGCAAACTTCGTATTTTCCGTACAATTTTTTTTTTATGACCGGTTTCGTCATACAGCCATGTCTCATTTATTTAAATGGCGTTCTACGAAAAACGGTCAGATCATGTTGATTATATTTATTGTATATTATTTATTTATGTATTATTAATTTCAGAAAATAATTTACGTATATATAAATTCACAATTATAAGTTCATTTATTTCGGTAAAATTTTGAAACATAACTCATTTGAGACGTGATAAATATGTAAAAAGATTTAATGTAGTGCCATCAGTCATTTTAGAAGGATGAGAGAATCCTGAAAGAGAACTTGGAGACGTGATGACAGAGTAGACCAAAGGAGAGAGGAGGGGAACGAACTGGAAACATTATGGAAGGAATTGTAGGAGAGGATGACAAAGGAGAGAAATTGGAGGGTCGCGAGGGATAGCGTAATGGATGAGAGAGAGAGAGGAGAAGAAAGGGGGCGCAGAAAGCGTGAAAAGTGAAAAGGTGGACCTCTTCGTCTACACCTGCCATCTCGGGTTCCTTTCCGTTTCATTACTAGGGGAGCCCATCGTTATCGGATCCGAAAAAAGTTCCCCGATTTTCATCTTTCATGGGACATCCGTTCGATTTCATTAGCCCGAAATACTCGGGAAAGTCTCAATGGATTTTTTCGTCGCGTCAAAGAATCGAAACTGTTCCGTCGCAGGCGAACTTTAACGCTCTCTCCCCGGGTCGGCTTAATTAGATGATTCGCAGTGGGACCAAAAGAAGAAGCTTCCCACCGATCGCTTATCTTTGCAAGAATTTTTTTAATGGTCACTTAATCTCCGTATTGGAGGAATTTTAATCCCGTGGGATTCCGCATTATCCTTTTAAGGCCCCGTTTTTGGGATAATGAGGGGCATCGGAGGGCCCTATTCAATTTGGGGGGCGGAGCCCGCGGGGTGGGCGGGGTGCAGGATGATGAGCAGCGGTGGAACGATATCATTTGCACCTTGGAATTCGAGATACAAAATTCTAGGCCCGGCCTCCATTTTCTCGTTCAGCATTCATTTACGTTCCGGGGAAATATATCACGCCCCCCGGAAAGTAATTGCTTCCTGACATGAATTATGCCCGGTGGACATCGTGGAAATGAGTTTCTCTGGCCACGTATTCTGCAAGAGTTCCTTTGTTGATTTTATGCAATTATGTTTATGAAGTCCAATAATTAAACAAACGCGTGAATATGAAAGTGACGCGCCGTCTCCGCGGGTTATTCAGTTTATTAATTCATCGAATTACCTCGTGCTCAATTTGTTACGATTTGAAAGTATAATCTTAATCGGGTTTAATGGTCTTTTCAGATCGCAACGGAAAACTTGTGGCCCTGTTAACGGAAAATGGCTGTAAAGCGATGAGCACGAGTATCGGACGGGATAATTAAAGTGATTGGGGGATTCATTGATTTTAGCTTGTCTTTTATTGAACAAAATATGTGGAAAATTCTGGATAATGCGTATTTACACCGCATATCTCATGGGTTAAGCGATGGGAGATATTTGTTATTTGAATTTAGTCAGTTAATACTAATTTAAATAAACATATGGAACTGTTTTCCCATGCAAGGATTCACTTCAACTACTTCACCAGTATAATCCTTTCAGGTTGATGACGCAAAAATATTAGTTACCTTTGTGTTTCGGAATTAGAACAGTAGCTTTATTGAAGTTGATTGGATGGATAATGATCGGAATAACTCAATCGCGGTTATCGGTTCACGTCGACTATTAGCAATTTAAATTAATATTTGGTTTCTTTGCTGAGTATTATTGGAATTGATTCCACATTACTTATGGCGTCTGCTCGAAATATTAGCTGGTGCTCTATATCATTAGTCAATTAGGGTAATTATAAACAGTACTTTTTTTTAAAAATTACTCTGATTATGACCGATGATGGTAATTAGGGACGAATTAGATTGTTACAAAAATATCGCAACCGAGTCACGATATCGTTTCTATTAAATTTAAATTGTTATTTGACTAAAAGATGAAAGTAGAATATTATGCTCCGCAATGGGTAATATTTTAGAATGAATTCATTCACGCAAGTTATTCAAGTTGTAGCGTAAAAATGTACAGAATTTTCGCCGTGAAAGTTCTAGATGGACAACTTAACGTTTGATTCCGTTTTCAGAGTAAAACCGTATTGATACGATAATAATGGCCGCGTCTACCCTCTCTTCGACGAGCGCTGTCCTAAACGCATTCTCTGCGATCCGTCCATAGCCATTCCAAACATTTTCTTTCCATCAATTCTCGCACCTTACCTTATTCCAAATGCCATTCCCTTCCATTTCATATTTATCTTTGTCACTCTCCTTTCCTCATATATCCACGCATTGCCTACTTTTTATAAGCTCCGCCACTTTGGGATAAATAAACATTTCGTTTATCGAAGGGATGAATGAATAAATGAATATACTCTCTATGAAAGCGAGGTTAGGCCAAGTTGGCCTCTCTTCCACCTAACCTCAATTGTCAATACATAAGTTAAATATAATATTATATAGTTTATTTAATTAAATATCATTAAAGAAGCGCTTTAATGTGAGCGAAACGACGTCGTTTATGTATTTTACAGCAACGTTTAAAGAGAGTTCCCGAACGCTGCAATGAGGTTCTAAAATAATAAATGCCACGCCACATGATACAAAATGACGTTTCAAAAATAAAACTGTTGCAAAGTTATCAATGCTATCAATGATATTAAATCGTGTAATTTAATCTATGAACGCAGTATTTTCTTAATCTATTATTTGACTTAACTCGCACTTGCAAGATCAAATTCAAGGTTAGCGAAATTAAATTAGGTTTAATCGAATAAATCCTTCCAAACAGCTCCATTTCCTAACTTCGACCGACTTAAATCTGTAATTTTATGGAAATATTTTAAGAGAGGTATCACTCTGTGATATGTAGCTCATGCAGTGTCTTTAATTTTCTATAATGTATGAATTTAATTGTAATTTTTGGTAGCCGAACAAGATCGTACTAAGCATTTGTCTATCACGAGAATTTCGTATATTTTGCTATGTATTCATTTATAAGTCTATTTGAATTGTATTCCTACATATGATATAACTTAAATAAATAGATAAATAAAGAAATAAATACCGCATAATCCGAATTGATTTAATTCCTACGACAGTATGTACGTCTCAGTACCTTTTAAATTCAATCCTACGAATACGTACCCACTTCCATCTTTAATTATTATTATTATTTACTTTTACGGCGAGGTTAGGGGAAAATGGCCTCTCTTCTACATAACCTCTGATCTCATTACATTATCATAATATTACTCTGATAACCAAAAATAATTGAACAAAATTGACTTCTAAAAATCTAGAAAAAATCTAATGACGTTATTGAACACCAGTTTACTTTTGTATTGTAATTCTTCTCTTTTCGTGGGTTCCCGGATAGCCAAGTGGGCAACGAGTTCAGCTTCAATGAAAGCGGTCCCGGGTTCAATTCCCGGTAGGGGCTTACGTGCTAAATGACCTCAGCTGTCGAAGCAATTTAATAATACAATGACTACTATTTCTCTTTTCGGGTTAACGCGTGGCATTTTACGCGAAAGAAATAAAACCTTACGCCGCGTAATCACTTGGACATTTCTTGAGATCTTGATTTGTTAATCGGATTCGAAGGTAAACAACTTTCCTTCCTTCCACTTCGGCCATGAACTCCACGGTAACCTTTTCTCCAACTTTTTTCAGTGATTTAAGCCTATCTCTCGACTCGATCTTCTTACGCTCAAGTAGTTAAGCCTTTTGAGATCTCTAACTCCTTTTAATATCCTAGTACGCTAAAAATGGCCCCTTTCAGCCTTTTTGCCTCTTGTCAACGATAGTCGAAATGTCTGATTGAGAGGGGTGAAATCGATGTTCAAGACAAAACCGATTAATCGACTTCAGCGTCGTAATTTTATTAGTAGTAGTATTGCTAAAAGTGCTTCGACAGCTGAGGTCATTTCGCACGTAGGCTCCCACCGGGAATCGAACCCGAGACCGCTTTCTTAGGAGTCGAACGCGTTGATCACTTGGCTATCCGGGAGCCCCTGCGTCGCAATTAACATACAATTCCTATCACCAAGCTGGAAAGGGACTACAAATATTTTCATCGATGTCCTATGTTAAGAGAATGTCAAAATTACATTTTAAATTTGATGCCGCGAAAGCTGTGGCGTCGATTCCGTCCGCGATTCGCATGAATTTCACTAAAGAATAATTTCCGCGAGATTGCGAATTTCAAACGAGGAAAAGGTAGTAATTATGATGGAATATGCATCGATGAATCGATTATGTAAAAAGCTGGCGATGAGGCGCGAAAAACAACCGTGTAAACTTTCACATACGCATTCATTTACAGGCGGGGATACCCATTACTTCGAAGCGAATGCAGTGCTGCGGGAATCGGTTTTTCTAGAGCGGACGGAAGTCGCGATCGATTCCATTTCTGACGCATTTCAGGTCACCAACTCTGTTTTCTTGTTTGCAGCTCACAAGGAAGACGGCCGGCAAAAGTCGCCGGTTGCGTATCGCGAATAGTTGGACCGCCTCAGGTGCAGAACATCATAAGTCATTCCGGACTTCCTTTTTTAAGCCTTAGGCCCTATCTCGGGAATTAATGAGCGAATTTTAAAACTTTAAAGGAGCTCGACTAAAAGCTTAAATTTTCTCGGCGCCTCGAGATGGAACGCCTCTTCTGGAACTTCTACCAGAGCTTTTGCGTGTAATGACGCTGCACGAAGTAACAAGTGATGTGTTTGAAAGTGAGGTTCCAGAGATCATGATGAGACGTAAGGTTTCGAAAGTAAAGTGAACATCTAACGATGTAGATAGTTGTAAAATTTAATGGTTTCACTTGTTGCTACTGAGTAACTAAAATTTCCTCAGAGTGGTCATTCTTTAATTAAGTTTAATGTCAGAAGTAATTAGATTCAGAAATCGAGTGGATGGCGAATTGAGTTGTTGAATATACTAAGAAGTAAATGGGGGAAATTATGCAAAATTTATATTATCTACGTCGCCAAACTCGTTCTTTTAAATTAATGAAGGCCTGTAAGTACTATACTATATATTTAAGTTCCGCGTTCAGTAAATAATCCAAGATCACCTTTATCAAATTAATGACTTTGAAATAATGCCATGTACCACTGTGAATCAATTTATAAATCATTCCAGCTGATCTGTAACTGCAAAAAATTTGATACAAAGACAAGATGTATGATATAAAATGCTAGTAATTTCAAAATACTTTTTATCTCAAGCAATATGATGGATAGAAATTAAAAAGGTGAATGAATGCTTCTCTGTGGAAATCGATTAACAACTCACTAAATTTACAACCAATAATCGCACTTTAAACTAAGTTCAATGCGCATGATGAAGTTAATTAATCGATTTCGAGGATGTTAACATTGCATGATGAAAATTGTGTACTTCAGTAATATCGAATCTAAAATAAAAAATACAGATTGGGAAACAAAGTCTAAAAAATGCTTTAATGTTAAAGCATAGTAACGAGAATACCATTACACATGTCGCCGAAATTACTTTATATACATTTTAATACGTTTTGTTAATCCAAGCCATGCAGACTCAGACGATGAACGGGACTAAGACGCGTATTCTAGCTCTGTTCCGTGTTTGGCATTCGAATGCATCCTTTCTTCGCTTTATTTTATGACTCCATTTGGAAGATCTTGCGGATTTAAACTTTTCGCACTCCCGAAGTGTGAGTGCTGTGATTTATTTTCTCAAAATTCAGAATTACTGTTCCACTCCCAAAAGATTTCTGTCTGCGCATAATTTATCCTCTATGTGCTCTTCTGTCTTCTTTGGGAAAACGTTTTTCCGTCGTCGTTTTGATGAAAGTCTTCAGCCATAAGCTTTTGTAATAACTTTTTTCATTCTGAGACAAAGCCAGACATTTTCTGCCGCACATCAAAAGAATTCTTCGCTGGCGAGAATATTTGAAACGGAGACCGTATCGCGGAAGATCTTCTTGATAAACCTTGAATTTATGAAGATGCGTCTACATTCTAAACTCCATCTGTTACTGACGGATTTCAATATTTCTCTTTAATCTAAAGGGCAAACTTTTGTTCAAATTCACCTCTTAATTAAATTGCTTGACTTGTGTTACTTTAATACCGTGAGATAAGGAATGTATTAGGGCCTTTGACAGCAGGAAAGTGGACAACAATATATTTTTATATAAGTATCGCAGACTGAAGTGTACTAGCGCTCCAATTCGAAGGTTCCGGGTTCGAGTCCCGGCTGATGAGATTTTTCTGAAAAGGAAATGGTTGTGTATTCAACCGTTATTGGTGTTCACGTCCACCACTGTAGTTGTCCATTAAATGGACGTTTATGGAAGTAATGGGAAATGAATAAAATACAAAATGTGTACACACTCTTTCAAGGGAGCTGTGTGTTTTATCGGTCAACCAGAGACCTAGTTTTTTTCTAATTTACTTTATAAAACTGATTGAGAAAGTAGAAATTTATATGTTTTACCAGAATTTCAGTATAATGTAATGATTCAATAGAGAGTTGACTAATTGAGTTGAGAGTTGAGCAACTCCTTAAACTTTTATCACAGCTGGAACCGTTTGAGCACATTAAGATGAGATATAAGTTTCGCTCCTTGAACCGTCTGCTACAGATATTCATCTAGTATTTAACATAATTAAGTGAGTATTAAAGGAATGTTAGTTATTATTTTATTTGAAGGCTAGAGTTACAGTAAATGATGCCCTTCTAAGAATTGTGTCATATGGTAAATTTGTCCCTTACATCAGAGTTGCTAAGAATCACTCTCAAATTTGGGTTTATTTAATTTGGATATATTAAATTTAGATCAATTCAATTTTCATGATGGATTTTTACCAATTCAGTATATTTAAGGAGTGAATGAAATATATATTATTTGTCATTTGGTACTGGTTAAAGAAAAATGTAACTTTTATATACGTACTTTTGTTTTAGTTTTGTCCATGGCCGTGACGATATGAAAGCTACAGAGGTATGAGTTACGCTGCATAGTGGCATTAATTGGTTTTTCCTTATGCAATGCTACGGAAAGTGTTTCTCGTAGACTAATTGTGCTTCACTTACGTGAACTTGTTCTGCTTATAACGTTCTGGATCAGTGAGGAAAGCATGAGCAAACTACCCCACTCCTCATCTTGCCTAGTAAGCCTCATTTCCTTCTCCGAGCTATTCGTAGCCGATTGTAGATATATGAGCTCCTAACCGGCCTTTGGGCTGAGTACTTTACAGACAGTATATTTAAGATGGAAGTTAAGCAGAAATTAAATACAGGAAAGCTAAGATTAGTCAAATGGTTTAAAAGAGAAAAAATATAAATGAATCTATACCGAATAAAATAAATATCTTTGCTTTGCCTTGAGAAAGCGAAGTACATTATAT
>KZ308566.1:426155-440788 GCA_000376725.2 Ladona fulva | reverse complement strand
TATATATATAACGGTGAATTTCAGGTCTGTGGAATAGGTTCTCCGATCCTAAATATGTAGATAAGACTATGCTTTGCATTTTTTTCTACCTGTTACCAACTTCATTAACACCTGCACTACCTGTCGAATATACGGCACCGCTGAGCTACAATGCTTCCCTCCGGGGGAAAACATATCAACTCAGTTCAAACGCACCCGTTCCATTTTTACGTTCGGATCTAGGCGACTTTTTTCCTCGCCGCTTTCCAGAGAAATCTCAATTCATAGCGAGCGCCTAAAACATGGAGAGTTCCGACAAACATCTTCCTGTGGAGACCCTGTTTTTTCCCTCGACGCTGCGCAATCAACATCTGCGAGTACGCAGTAGGCCGCTCAGCCTGCAGCACTACCTAGGGGCAGATGAGGGGGCAGTGGGGGAGGTGCGAAGCTGTTAACGGGGAGGGAGTGTGGGAGGCTTTCGGGGCAGGGAGCGGAATCCAGGAAGGAGTTGTTGCCGCGCGGGGGGATGCGGCAGTAGGTGAAGAGGGAGCGGGAATTGATTCAGCAAAAACTCCTTATTTTCCTCCAACCTCTAAGACTACGCGGGGCGTTGGACTTGCAAATGAATAATCTAGAGCGTATCTTGAAAATTCTCTCCTCAAAGCTGCCTTAAGACTCCCCGAAAAACTCATAGCTATTGGAAGCGGGCTATAGAAGTTGTGTGGAGAACTGCCGGGGGTTGAAGAGAAAAAAGCAGAAAGACGACAAAGTGTAGGTTAATTGAGATTTGACTGTTTTAAGGAGGGAAATGGCGGTCTTTTACTTTGCGAATTGCACGCACAGTAACGTGACCCATAAGTGACCCATAAAAGACGTATTACTACTAACTGAAGCACTTGTCGTCGAAACTTTTATTACCAGAATAGGTACAAGCTGATTTTTGCTTGAAAATTTACGTTCGTCTTAAATAGTACGCGATAGCAATAAACGTGTTAACAGATATGTCGAATAAAATCGATTTTTTCGGGCTTGGCCTTGTGGAAAGGAATTTTACTCGTTAATTATAACACTAACTTACCGTGTACCGTTATTCGATTTATCTAACAGTAATTTAGTAATAAGTCTAAGGTAATAACGAGATGGTATTTTTCCCCAACCTGTGCATACCACATATTCTTAGAATCGACTCATCCATAGGTAAGTCTTATAGTGTTTGTAATCCATACCACCCGACGGTGCTGAAAACGGTGATTTTTCCGACATAGGTATTGTTCCAGAATTGTTAACAAAAAGTTTCAAATATAAATTCATTTTGCAGTGTCTCCAAAACACCCATTCTTTGAACCACTACAGTTTGGACGTAAAAGTGGGCCTAAACATTCAGCTATTCTCTAAACAGGAAAAATGCCAGTTATCTGATTCTTGAACTCAAGACCTGTTTGTCTGCTAGCGTATTAACCTTACCGCCGCCATGGTTAACGAGCATTGAGCAGCCTAGCACGTTTGATTTTTTTTGCTTTTTCTTGAATCGAGTGCAGCGTTTATTCTTTCCAAAAATTGGTTTGAGTAATCCAATTTAAGGTGTTAATGCTGGGAAAGATGACTAGAAGGAACTCCGTATAAAGCTCACGACTACAGTGGCGATAACGAAGATTTCAGCGACTGAAACGACCGTCGGTCGTCGACATTCCCATCATATTTAACCGCTTCATCTGCAAATCTCCATCCTCTTTCGATTTTCCTCCACGTTCGCTTTTTAGGGCACACCCAGGAGGATTTCGTAATGCCGCCGTTCTTTCTCCCTTGTTCCTTATTTTCCCTCCACGATTTCTGGTCCCACGCGTGCCACTCGAGCCGTGCCTGCGTGCGTTGTTCTCGGAGGGGAAACGATCAATACAAGCGAGCAGAAAGGAGAACGATGCGCATTAATAATTCAGCCACACGGCGGCAGAACACGGGCGGAAGATGGTTAAGAGATGGGCGGACGGTGGGTGAAGGGCGACGGAATAGCAAAGGGAAATAGAAGAAGGGTTTTGGGACATTGCAGGAGAATTTATGGCCAATGTAAGGGAAGAGGAAAAAGGTATGTATTAGTTGGAAAATGGGCTGGCTGAGGTGGACGAAGGAAAGGCGCGAGGTTTCTTTACGTGGAAATTATTCCGCAACTGAGCAGGAAGTTAGGGTCATGAGGTTTTCCTTTGCTCTTTTTCCCTTCCGTGTTTGGGTTGCGTGGAGTTTCAGGAGGACCGACTTGTTGCACTCCGCCGTTGGTAGCGCCGTTTACAATGCGGCGTCGACGGCGTCGAGCCGGATACGGACGGAGCGAGGAAGATTTCTCCAGCTCGCCCCCGAATCTATCGCCCACGCGATCTTTTACAATCTACGCATCTCACTCCTCTTCATATCCATTTCTGGCGTACCAAGGGAAATTAAACGCTGGATGACTACTTATTCCGCCGGAGCGGGAACATTTGAATAAAAGTGCCCGCAGGGAGAATTGATGGCGTTGTACAGCTGCATCCGCGAGATTAAATTTGTATTTCGAAGCTCGAATTCGCAGTACGCGACGAATTATGGGAAGCAGTGTTTCTGAGCCAATTCATGAGGGATATTTTGATACTTTGCCGAAATGATTTTATCGGATATTCGGCTTTATCAGTCTAGAAGTTCGAAATATGAAGAACGGAGATTTTTGGAATCCCCGAATTAATCTGATGGATCCAATTATTATTCAAGGTTCAAAGTCTCTTAACAATTTATTAATTAATAAAAATAAGAAGGTTTTACTGAAATATTTTCGTTAAATAGGATTTTTGGTGTTATTATTCTCAAAATTCGAAATATGAAGAACGGAGATTTCTGGAATCCCCGAATTAATCTGATGGATCCAATTATTATTCAAGGTTCAAAGTCTCTTAACAATTTATTAATTAATAAAAATAAGAAGGTTTTACTGAAATATTTTCGTTAAGATTTTTGGTGTTATTATTCTCAAAATTCGAAATATGAAGAACGGAGATTTCTGAAATCCCCAAATTAATCCGATGGATCTAATTATTAATGAAGTCTTAAAGTCCTTTAATAATTTAGAAGTTTATAAAAAGCACAGATGGATCTAATCATTATCCAAGACTTAAAGTTCTTCGCTAATTTAGAAGTTTATAAAAAGCACAAAGTTTTGCCGCAGTACTTGTTCATATTTTCATTTTGATACGATTTCATTTTTTTAGAAGCTCAATCTTCAATAGGAAATTTTTGCCTCATTGACGTCATTTTCTCATCAGTTTATTCTGCGAAGAAGAGTTATTTTTATAAATACTTTTGCATTTTCACGTATTTTCGTCGTTTGATCTCTCTGATATGGTTGAATTTGCGTTCGCGGTTTTGTCGCAAATCCACAGTAGGTTTTCGAAAGATCAAAAAATAACAATCGCGTTTGATAGAATGAGAAAATAATTTAATTTTTCGTTTCACATGTTAAAGCTGAAGCTTAATGGAAAAGCAGGCGAATTTTGTTGCATTACAAATTTAAATGAAGGATGACTCTGGATTGTTTTGATTGGAAAATGGCGTTGTTTTGAACCTGAGTGAGCATAATGAGTGCAAATTAGAAATTTCAGCAAAGGATATTTTAAATAATTTCGTTGCAGTTATTTAAAACTGTTAAATTTTTAATATCAAGTGTTTGTGAAGGATTTGAAAATTCATTATTTCGCAATTTAACGTACAGTATTATAATTTCTCTCGCAGAATGTTATTAATATTCATGTCTAATGGGGTCCATCGGTTGGATACGGTTTACAATAACACATTAGAAACTCCGAAAGAAGATTGATATTTAAATTGAATAAAGATTTTTTATCCTAATGATCCTCTCAACAGCTATGAAGAGATAAGCATTTTTATCAAGAGATATTTAATAGAACCATAGTTAGTCTCTCCAGGTTGCAATCAGATTTCGAAGAAATTATTCGAGAACATCTTTTATTTTACACTCCCCGCCATCTCAGAGTCGATTTTACATTGTTTCTAAACGGAAACAGACTCACCTATCTATAAACAGCGCAACAAAATTATCACCTGAAAATACAACTCGTTCTATTTAAAAGAAATAATTCCCTACAGACCCAATGCGGTTACTCGAATTCGGCTGTAGACCGCCTACACTATGAATAACAGTTTATTTACCACGTTGCCTCATTACAACCACACATTCTTTCTTTCCATCGTTCCCCCACAATCGAACACCAATGCTCTTCTCAGCCCTTTTTCCCTGCTTATACGTGAATCAGAAAGGGCTGCTTGTTTGCGTGGATCCCGATTGTTTCCTAACTGCGCCCAAGGACAAAGCATCCCAACTCATTTTGAAACTGGTGCTTGGTCAGCAGAAATAGAACGACGTCACTTAACGATTGTGGTTAGGTCATCTCAATCTGCGAAGGATTGTTCGAGGTATTGTGCGAAGCACATGTGGTTTCCATTTGTGATGAGGGCAAGTGCCAGCGACTCAATTCATACGCATCGACTTTTATGGAGGCTCCCAAGGATCGTAGCACATGTCGTTAAGAGACGGGAGTCATTTATTTGCAAATGAAGTTCGGAGTGATGATCCGCTTAGCCATGGAGATTTGTTTCCAGCCGAAGCACGTGGATGAATACGTTTGCATTCACGCAGTATTTATTTTGTATGGATGTTTGCAGAGGCGGATGTTTGCAAACGTAAAAGAAAACAACCACAAGGCTCAGTTATTTATATCGGCGATTCGTAAACAAGGGTCCGCGGGCCACTAAGGGTATGCGAAATAATCTGAAGGGGTCCGTGAGTATAAGCTTATGTCACAATTAGTGTACTGTTCAACGCAATGTTCCTCCTTATCAAATCGATTAAAGTATTTAAATATTAAAATATTTAAACGTAATAAATTGAATCTACTTGAGAGTATAAGAAATCTAAAAATATCTCAATATGTTTGTGAAAGCACCAAATATTGGGTTATCAGCAGCACTGGGTCCTCAATCTGCCAAAGTTTAAGAACTGCTGATTTATTTCCTGATTTTGAAATTCATACATCTCATAAACACTTATCATAGAGGTATAGTCCAGCAGCAAAGCCTTTGAGATAATCTTAATGTCTTATTCTGGATATAAAAAGTCAGTATTACTACAAAAGTAAAACCAAAACGACCACGCCGTAAAGATTTATTCTGATAAATATGATTGGAATGCAAATTTAAATTTAAGTTGATATGCACTATTCTGAAGAAGAACTATGAGTCTTATGAACTATTTTCATACAATAGTTTCAATATATTAAGCATATAAAATTTGAATTTAAACTCCGAATTTTATTTCTCGATATCAATAAATTTCCATGATCGATGAAATTCTTTCTCCAATTGATGCTTGAAAAATGACCTTAACCAGTAAATTCAATCTAACATTAGCCTAGTAGCTATTGACTATGCCGTAATTATGGTTATCTTCATGGTATACGTTATATTTGTTACATTAATAATTTGAGCTCTGTAATTTGTCTTCTGGAAATCTAAAATTTGTAATAGATTTGCTTGTTATTCCTGAGTTGCCTTTTATTTATGGGTATGGTTATATAATTTATGGGTCTCAAGAAATCTGCTCTTAACTCACTCTGATTTTGATAGACTTTTTCTGATTATAAACGTGTATTAATGTATATAAACATATCTAATAAATAATATATATTTTATAATTTAAATTACAAGTCTATGTCTTATGTTATATGCTTATATAAGTATCACGTGGTGCTGATTAATAACTATTTTCTCAGACTACAAGGAAAATTGAAGTAAGTGGTGTACGTATTCTATTATATTCCATTCTCCCATTATCTAATCCTATTCTATTATATTTCAATATTCCATAAACTTTTTTCAATCTGTTACTAGGAGTAATACGTTTTTTCAGTGTATTTTGACAACGAAAACCGATGTATACACGTTCACTCATTTCAAAGAAAATCTGCGTGTATGCCGAGGATTTCATATCTTTAACTGTAGAGGGATGTTATGGCTTAATTCCTGTGGCGGCCTTACTCTCTTTGATCGGCCTTGAAATAATTCTTCGGCCTCGCATATCTCGGATCGCAGCTTCAAATTCTCTCCTTTTTACGATCTGGAGGCGTAACAGCTGCTCCAATATCTCTTCCATTATCTCCAATGCCCAACTTAGTCTAGCCATAACTTCCAAGTGGGAAAGGCGCTGTTTGTTTCTTTTCTCTCTCCCCTTCTCTCCTGTTGTTTACGGGGAGTTGACTATTTTACGGCCATGAGATATCTGGAATTCGCGGTGCGAAAGTGCCCAAGCGAAAATTCTTGGCACCGATGGTCTCCCTATCTGCTCTAGACATCTTCGGCTTGTATTTCTACTTCCGTGAAGGGCAAAGTTCTCTTTCCTGACGAAAGTTTTGATCTATAGGTTGTGTCATAGTTACAAACGTCGTGAATGTTCGATGTGATATTTCGTATTTAAAGGAATACCAACTCCATCCGATGTTTGCTGGTGGAAAACCGATGCTAGGGCGTTCGGAGATTGCCATCTGCCGTTTACGTCTTATACAAAACTATTGCATTTTGAACTGCCATAAAACTGTTATAAAAAAGTGGCTACCCAAATAAAAAGTCTAACAAACATAGCTCTAACTGTGATTAATGAAATGCTTTTAAATGAGAAATATATTTGCTACTTTCCTCACAGTTGCTCAATTTACCAATTCTATAAGTTTGTCCAAAGGCTTCAGTAGTCTTTTAAAATGAAATATTTTTGCTACACTGATGAAAGAAGGGGAAAGAGCATTTACTCTGTGAAAGTAAAAGACATGCAATGATTACTTCAGATTAGAAAGGAGTTGTTATTAAGTAGAGTTAATAGTAATTAGTTTGGCACACTATTACGTTGGCATCGAATAAAGTAAGCTGTGACAAGTGCAATGAGAAACCTATGTCGTTGTCGAAATCCTCGAGTTTACAAACTATAGATAAGCGTGGCTAAAAAGTGTCAATTCATAGAAAGGTCACATTTAATTTAGTTCTTAACTTAGCTTAAAAAAATGATTTATTATGCAGTATTGTAATTAATATTAGGAAAGAACCAAATTAGGAAGTGGAATACTAGAAATGCAAAAAATTTTCCATCATGGAGATTTATGAGTAATTAGATCTTCTTTACTTCCATACAAACACATCCATTCAAAGAAGATCATCTAAATAATACTTCTGCGGGATTTGTGCGTAACGGACGTAAATGGAATCCTAGACTCAAAAACCTGTTGATGGGGATGGCATCGAGCACCGAGGCCAAATTCCTCTTCATACAAAACTTAAGTATCTAGTCGCGCTTACTATAACGATTCCTATTCTCACCGAATGTCGGAGAATACACCTCCGAACTCTCCATCAATAGCACGCATTTGTTAACCTCGACTTCAAAATTAGATTACATATAGTTCCCATCAGCAGAAGCGGAGAGGGCGTAATTGAAAATTCCTCACCGCCGCACGGGGCGTGAATTAATGCGACATTATTAACAGGTTAACACGTGGATGAACCTGTTAGCTCCATCGTAAATTCATTAGGACTTATCCCCGATTCCCAATCTCTCCCCAGCCCCTTCCTCCTTTTTCGCCTCTTCCCTTTCCCCCAATTTGGGACTCCTGCGCATGGTCGAATGAATGCCGTGGTGCGCTGCTGTGAGGAGAGCGCCTGTGACGGAGGGTCTCTGTAGGGCGCAAAGGATCAAAGGCGGACTGCAACATGTATACACAATCTCACTGTCCTTTGCCTTCCAGTCCTTACTCAAACGGACAAACGGCCGTTGTTAATTAGAAGGGAAGTGGAATGGGAAATTTGATGGATGATGTCGGGGACCGCGGGGCGTCCGGTGATCACCGTGCTCTTTCCGCCCGTCCAATTCCTTCGTATCCTATACTTTGACGCGCTGCTCCTTTGTCATCTTCCTCTGCCTCATGAACCATTTCCTCTTCGATTGCGTATGCATTAGAGGCCCGAAAACACTCCAGTTCTCAGAGACTGCTTTGAGAAAATTGGGCGATTTTAAAGGCAGCAACATGGTTATGTCATAACAATATGCGCCGAAACAAATTATGAATAGGAAATAAAGCTAAGGGTATCTGATTATAGATGTTTTATATTTTTAGGTTTTGGATGTTTTTTATGGGCGCGAAATTTCTTCCGGCACTTGATTCAGACTGGAACACTTGGAACTTCCGGAGTGAAGTGGGTCACAGCTGTTGGACCTGGTAGGATTCTATTAGACCGGATGGAATTGAGTTTTTCCCTTCAAAAACCGATCGTCAGTCATTGTTTCTCATTATTATGGTATAAAGTAGTAGTCATCAAACTGGATCTTTCCGCTTACTGTAGTGGGAGATTTGAAGTTTTCAGGTAAACGGTGAATTTTTCCAAGAGGATAGAAAGGGATAATGATATGGGTGTAACAATGCGAAAAATTGGCTTTATTATGTAAATTAACTGTAACTAAATAAACATCATTATTATTAATATACTTACCAAAATTGTTTCCTTGAGTTCTAAATTAAATTATTGAGATGGTAGGAAAATTGTACAGCTAATAAGAGTACAATGAAGGGTGGTAACAAGAAGTGGGTGGTAGGTTTAAAAAGGTTGGCGACCACTGCTGTAAAGTAATACAATGGATGTTCAACATTTATTTATTTCTTAACTTTTATTAAAATAACTAATTAGCTAACTTATTACCAACTTATATCTTATGAATATCGTACATTTATTTCCAACGATATCCAATTGATAATATTGACATTATTAATGAAAGAGCTACCACAAATTTGAGGCCGAAATTGTGGATTTTGTTATATTATTAACCTCTAAAATTCTGTTCTTATCTGATTATTAAGGAGTAACAGGTTTGGAAAATAGCGACATGTCAGGGACTCGAACCCAGGTCTTCCATTTTTCGGGCAGATATTCTAACCGTTGAGCTACCATGCCGCGGCTATTCCACAATGCTTGGGAATGAGTTTATGAGAAAGGCAGTTCAGTGGTTAGAATATCTGGCCTGAAAGTGGGAGACCTGGGTTCGAGTCCCAGTTATGTCGCTATTTTTCACACCTGTTATTCTTTGGGATTCAGCCGCATGGCTCTTCCGTGTTCAATAAATTACCTTTCCGTAATCCTTGTGATTATCATTAATTCCAAATATATTATATAGACACATTCGTCATGTTTTGATAGCTTCCGGGTTGAAGTAAAACACATTGCATTTCTGATATACATAGTAGGATGATATAATCAAAGATAGGAAAATCAGCTATTTTCATAAAATGCTAATATTTCAAACGTTAACATTTTCCTATTTAATTTCTTAGAAATAAACAGTTCTATTTATTTCTTCTATTTATTCGGCTAGATACCATTATCTTATTCGGCAAGATACCAAATTTTTGATACATTTTTGTCTCGCATGAGATGTTTACGACGAAGGAATCTTAGTCTTCCATTTCACATAGATTATACTTCAGCGTATGAATAAATTCTCACTTATCTAAAATTTAAAAATATATTTCTCTATTTTAACTTTTTTCTTTTTTCGTACAATTTTCCCTGCCTTCAAAGACCCGTACTTACATTTCCTGTCGGTCGTCGCATATTTGATTACCTTTTGATTTACTGGCTTCTTCCACTCCAAATTTTCTTTGTCCTTTTCTATTATTCTTTCGCTTATTCTTGTTCCTTCGAGGTAAAAGGATGTGAAGAGGGTCTTGATTGGAACTGTGTCCTCCGAGGAATAACGGGATGTGTCCAATAAGGAAAAGGATGCTTGAGTTTGCAAAGAAAGAAGTTCGAGGAGTGCTTGAGATGGGTGGGTAATCTACGACGGGACGACCGGAGGATATTTTTGAAGATAGACTTGATTAAAGGGAGGATGCGGATTTCTTCGAGGTAAAAGGAATTTTAATTGGGTGTATTTATTGCTATTGAATACATTATTGCTTACTTCTGATTAAATATCAAATTCTGCAAACAAGTGGCTTGTTAATATTCAGGCATTTTATATTTTTTGGCATCAAAGACAATGGTGTCTCTATAAGCATCCGCGGAAAACTTTTGAATAAAGGAAGTAAACAAAATAAGTTGAGACTCGATTAGAATTACGTTAATGAAATAAATAGGAAAGTAAATTGTGAAAATATGGTCTCGTATGTTGGAATCAAGGAGAATTTATTAAGATATTTCTCAGTAGCTGAACCAATTTTGTGATATTCTTGGTATTCTGTCAGGAAAAATCGAATAATCACGAATAATTAGGAATATATTTTCTTTGATTCTACGGTTGACGAGTAATATCCTTAAAGTGATTGTTTTCTGTATCTATATAAGAGTAAAAACGTATGCGTACTTTCCTTTCTAAAGCATTTCCTGAATTATTCAAAATCTACCTGTTCAGAATTTTAGTGCGGGTCACCGACAGCTTTTAACTGATAAACGACGAAGGATATCCGATCGCAGAGCAGCTGTGTGAAACTTAGATTACCTTGCAAATATTCGAATTTAAAATGGATATATTGGGAAATAAAAGAGATCCAATTTCCTACCAGACTTTCTCAATTAATAAAGATGCCTTTATGATCGTGAAAGCCACAGAATTGATAGTATGAAGGCACATTCCTCATATTTTATTTGGCAGCATGCCTTTATACTCACTAAGTAGTCGTTCACCCGTAGAAATCTCCAGGGTTTGAGTCGCCTTTGTTCTCGGCAATTAATCATCATATAAAGCTGTTTCGGATTAGCTCTCATTTGCAACCATCAACCCCCTTCCTCACGTGATACTTGTTCATGACAACCACGACTCGGATGGCTGCTCAGTCGAGTGGCATCCCCGAATTATTAGCCGACCTTTGGCTTTTGGTCAATGCATGATAAAGGGTTAACTCATGGGTGGATAAGGTCATCGGAAGGCAGCCATGTACATGCGGGGGAGGAAAAAGGGAGGAGTAAGGGATGGAGGGAAATGTCTAAGGGATCGCTCCACCACCGACGCCGCAGACGCCGACGCAATGCAACAGGTCGCCCATCTCGAGCGACGCTCATGCGAGTCACTGCCATCAACACGTCTGCCGGAGGAGAAGTCGGCCGAAGGGGAAGTTCGAATACCTGAAACGGGGAAGGGCGATGAAAGACCGCTTTCGTTCAGCTCTTTGAAGGGAGGACACGGTGAGCTAACTCCGGAATGTGAATATTAGCTGATGCTGAGGGACCGGTGCGAGGTACAAAGCGGTAAATATCGCAGAAAGGCGTTTAATACGGGAATGGCGAAAGGGGGCGTTGTGGAAAGGAACGGCAAAATGATGGAAATAATTGAGTCAAGAATCCAATATCCACTCCAATATACGATCCGAGTGATTTGATGCTTTGCCGAATTTGCATACTAGCAGATAAACGCTGCAAAAATCAATTTAAGGATAACCACATGAAAGGTTATCTATGATCGTGAGATTCTACAACGATACATTTACATTGAAACCACGCGAGTTGTCAATGGCGCATGGCAGGGGGTGTAAAAACTCCGATAATCCTATCACACCCTAACTGCTATTAGCTTCTCTAATACTACGAGGGAAAAACGACAAGAAGTAACTATCCGTCCTGGCAATCACTTCCCTGAATCGCTTCTAACAATATCAGCTATCTCCTCTATGAGATCTGTAGTGATAAACCTTTCGAATGATACCTCACCGTATATCACGCAGTATGCAGCAAAATATATAACACTATGTATAAAACAACATATAACACTGTATTTCACACAATATATTAAATTCACTATGCACATCGTGGCACCCGAATAGACAAATGGCTAGCTTGTTCGCCTTTCCATTCAAGGATCATCCGATCTAGGCTCATTTGAGCTCAATAAGATGAGTTGTAGAGCATTTTTAAGAATACAACTGAACTATTGTTGCCTCATGTTATAAAACTACCCAATATTATGTATACAGCTAATTATCTCTTGTATATACATAAAGTATCTGAAACGTTTTCAAATGCTAATTTTAGTACAGGCATTTTTGTGAATGTGCGAATGTACTTTCTTTCACAAACTTTATCGTGAAATTGTATTTGTCATTTGAATTTACCATTCAAGACACTATTTTGATAACAGTAACTCTTCATCCGAATAGATAATAATTCTGCATCAAAGTACATCGTTAGACATACAAGTTTCCTCTCAACTCGTCTTACGGGTATTTAATGCTTCCAATGGGAATTTTAACTGAAAACGCGTTTAAAATAATGAGATGAAAAATCAATGCCAATGGGAAATAAATCTGGATATCTACCAGGGAAATTATTTTCTGATATTCATCCTATAAAATTTCTAGACAGTGGTCGTCAGCACTGAGTATCGCCACTGCAATCAACGACGAAACAATACTTTTTTTATTCTAAGAACGGTATCAGGTTATGAGTTTGAATATGCCCCTGAGCTGCAAAGAAATATTTTATTTTATTAGTTCCGGATCCTCTTAGTAGAGGAGCTAGGAAGAAAATTTTGTGATTGTTGCTAACCTATACCAGAAATATCTTTCGCAGTTTCCCGTAGCACACAGCTTAGAAAAAGCAAAATGGTTCTGTTTGCGAAAAATAGTTGAACAGACTGAAAATAAAAGCCAACTTGTTTTTTCTCCGAAACTATAGTATGTTGTTATGCAAATGTCCAAATTCTTTGGGGGAAACAGCTCAAAACTTCCTCATCAAATGGCAACAGAAACAAATTGCGTGTAATTTCCAGTTGAAATAGTGGCAGCTTGCTCTCGTTTCAATGAAGGATCTGGAGTACTCATTCTGATGCATCGTAAACTAAATCGGCGCGCTGCAGATTGAAAACAGACCGGGAATGTTTCAAAATCGAATTACGCATCTCACCAGTTACACCTTTCACTTCCCCACCGTCAGTGCTCTTCTCCGGTTTAGTTGACGAGTGAAGAATGGATTTCAGGCGGGTGTTCCCATTTGATAACGGCGAATAGAAGATGAAAACAAAGGCCCGTTTGCCTAATTGAACGCTTCCGTTACCGACGGAATTCATAAAGCCAATTACTCGCGCCTCCATAAATTCAGTTTTCCGTCACGAGTCCGCTTCTTTTATCGCAAAAGCCTGCGACGCTTCGGAAAAGAGCCACCAGAGGAAGAAAGGGGATTATTATATACGTCGAGATGCAGCAGAAGGAAATCTTCTTGCACACGTCTTCACTGGGTGGCGGCTGGAAAGAGAAACGCCCTCGGGAGTATCTTTGATCGAGCTGAAATAGGAGGAGTGGTCAGGAGATGCACGGAACCTTCTCCTGTGTCTATACAGTGCGCCCCAGAATGCGCTTCCCTGCGTCACACATCTCACAATGGCACAGCATTCGTCTCTTGCTTAACTCCCTTAGTCTTGCATTCCCTCTCTTGCACAACATTGTTCTCTCTGCTCTCTTTCTCAATTCATTCTTTCTTCGCCTTAATTTCCAAGTCCACGGATGGTCGGTCTCTTCGCAAGTCTATGCTGCAGTTGCGTATGCTCTCATAGCTTCTAGGGCAAGTGCTGTGCGGTTCGTGGGTGAGGCAATGGGAGACTTGTACGGCGCGCGTTCACCATCCGGGCCGAATCTCGAGAACTACAGCGCAGATGTTATCAATATTTTAGCACAACCTAAACAAATACCAAGCAATGTGTTAGTAAAAGTATCAATAGAATCAAAGGATGAAAACGCTCCGTTATCGCCATTGATGACAACGGCCAAAAATGTTGATATTTATAAACTTTAAATCAAATGTGGCACGGCTTCTGTTATCCGATTTCAATAATATTTTACATTGTTTATTTTCTGACCATTTAGAGCAAAGTTAGAGGAGCATCCAAAAAGAAATTCATGAAAAAATGTATCCTCTGTGAAACTGGACCACACTAGTGAGGCATTCCATCTCGTTGCGCAGGATGCATGTGTTTGTTTACAATGTTTAAATGCAGAGTAGGAGCAGTTGGAATGCTCAATCTCTCTCGAAGTACTCGTAAGTCGTATCAGCTAAGAAAATAGAGTGAAAATACAGAAGGGATATTTACTCATTTATCCATATTCATCTATTAAGTGTCTTCAAATTATACCCAGGAAATTATTTATTGATATAGAATGCCATAAATTAATTCTTTGTAGTATAGAGACTCATTTACACAAATAAGAGAAGATCCTAACTCATTCATCTTCAGACGGCAAACCTTGCCACTGAATCTTTTCTTCTCTCCTCCCAGGCTTTTAAAGTGATCATTCACTCCATCGATAATGTAGTAGTAGTAGTTTATTGAGATAAAAACGTTTACAGTTGCATTCAGACATAACTCTGAAAGTAAACAGATGTCTCGTCAAAGAATATTTTTATATTATGAATATCAACACTTACATACATTAATTTGGTCTATACAAGTACAAAACATACGCACCAACATCTCATCATTATTTCTACCCAACATAAAATATTACAAGAATTATTTAATATGCTCAAATTTTTTAAATATTTACATTAACAAATGTAACTTTTCATATATATACTTTGCATGCACACATATACATACATTA